>CM038708.1:3483699-3528699 GCA_021613375.1 Megaleporinus macrocephalus | reverse complement strand
TATAATAGTCCTCTATCAGGACTTCACTGTTGACCCTCATCACAAACATTGAGTTAGTTTAACTTGCTTACTGTTGTGTCACGTTGGAGGCTATGAAGCTCCTCACGTCTCCTGTAGAGCGAGCTCGTCCTGTAGTCTTTATCTTTTGGGGGTTAAACTCTGGTTTCCTATATGCTGTTAGGCTTTGTGTGTAAAGGAGGGTCAGTTGTGACTGCCTGTGGTCCAGTCATGACCGTACTGCGGCTCTGTTTAACGAGGATGTTGTCTATCTTCTCCACTACGGCAGCTCTTCACTGGAGAAGTTCTTCACTAATGTAAATTGGTTATTGGAGCCCATTGAATCCTGTGGAATCCTGAGGCTCTGTTTAAAGCCTAATACTCACCACTAGCTTGTATATCCTCTACTGTATCTATACTACTGTGACTGCATCGACTCACATACTCCACAGTACACACTTCTATTCAGGTTGAATTCAATATATAGTGGTCCAGTATTCAGACTCTCTGTGTTCAGTGTTCTTACTTGCTGGTGAACATCATCACTGAGTCTCTGTGTTAAAGAAACAGCTGGAGTTTGGTCTCTACGCTGGTTCGTCTTTATGTTTAAAAGCTAATATTCACTATTAACCATATTCTCCATTACTCTACATCTGCTGTTGTGGTGCGTTGGCTCATACGCTGCTCAGTTGATCTCCTTTATAGCGAGCTTTGATGTAATGCTGTCGATCGTTGCCGTCCAAAGAAAACATGTACCTAAATTTTTGATGATTATTTCTGGAAATGAAATATTTCTGGTTCCACTGACTAACATTTGAAGTGAATAAGGTTTTTGGCATCTTCTATAAAGTTACCATATCGTCGCTGTCCAATGAAAAACTTTAAAATCTCAACTTTACAGGAGAGACCAAAAACATACACTACTTTCAATGCAAGTCAATGGAACCAGAATATTTTCCAAGCTATTTTGGAGCGCTTCTATTGGTCCATTTTTTTTTTCACACAATGTAAACGACCATTGGCATGTTCAAATAATGTAGAAAACTCAAAATTGACAAAAATAAAGATACATGTTTTTTTTTATTTGACAGTATATATATATATATATATATATATATATATATATATATATATATATATATATATATATATATAATTTTAAGTTATTGTTTAAGACAGTATTATATATAAAAAACTACTTTGTTCTAGACAGGAAGTTTGGAAATTTTTATTTACTCAGTAAACACTTTATTATTAAATATTAATCAGTATTAATAGAGTAAGTAGAACTTTTACACTATTATTAAATATTAATCAGTATTAATAGAGTAAGGAGAGCTTTTACACTTTATTATTAAATATTAAACTGTATTACTAGAGTAAGAAGTGCTTTTACACTTTATTATTAAATATTAATCAGTATTAATAGAGTAAGTAGAGCTTTTACACTTTATTATTAAATATTAATCAGTATTAATAGAGTAAGGAGAGCTTTTACACTTTATTATTAAATATTAATCAGTATTAATAGAGTAAGGAGAGCTTTTACACTTTATTATTAAATATTAATCAGTATTAATAGAGTAAGAAGTGCTTTTACACTTTATTATTAAATATTAATCAGTATTAATAGAGTAAGTACTGCTTTCTCCATACGTCAGTGTGTTTATTTAACCCTTTCCAAGCTTCTCCTAAACAACCAAGTATTATTATCAGTTCTCATCTAAGACCTGCTTTGACTGCTCAGTACTTCATTAAACTAAATCAAGATTTGCTGCTGAAGGAACTGAACACATTCATACAATGTCTGGGGCGTCCAGGAGAAATCTGGAACCTAACTTTGTCCTTCAAACTGGATCAAGATCTGATCTACTTCTCTCACAATAACATATTCATGTTATTTTGTATTGTATGTCTGATTATTTACATCTGTTCTAATCAGATCTGCGGTTCTTACTGGTAAACACACTTACTGATCAATAAGCTGGCTGGTCTCTCTGTTGGTCTATACTGTCCACTGCTGTGGATGTTATGGATGGTCTCCTGTTGAGTTTGTATTGCCTGTGTGTTGATGTCACCGCAGTTCGAGCACTAGTTTGGTCACGGAGCTGGCTGGCGCGTCTCTCCTGGCTCTGCTTAACGTCAGTCTCCGGTACTGTACGTGTCTATTAGGTTCAGGACGCTCCTGTCTGCTGCTGTAGCTTTGAACCCAATGCTGATACATTGCCTACTATCCATCTTCAGCAGAACAAGCCTGGAGTCCCTCCTTTTCTGTCAACTTCAGCCCAAGCTCTCATCTCTCTTTCTGGACGGTGGTCATTATGCCGGCTCGTTTCTCTTAATATTGAAGCGTTAGTGATCAGGGGTCCAGTGAGTCTGGATATTGGATATAAGGAGGCTATAGCTGAATGTGTAGCTTCTGTAAAGCACTGGATCTTATAGTCCAGGCTTGTATTATCACTTGTTTTGGGTTAATCTTCACATGAAGTCATGCTATTCTTGCCTACCGTTGCATCCTCCTGCATTCAAAAGCCTAGTTATTAGCTGGTGTTCACTGTTGGCCTCTAGTTTCCACTACTGTAGCTACACGCTGGGTCTGAAATGCTCTTCTGCTTAAGTAGCTTGTAGCTCCTGCGATGTTTGCAGGGTTAACTTTCACCCAGGCGCGTACTCGTCCGGTTGAGTTTCATGCATAATATAGCTGGAGGTCCCATCATCCAGCCATGGCTCCTCTGCAGCTGGATCTGAAGGCTAGTGTTCAGTATTAGCCCGTGTTCTCCATTACTGTGGATCTATATTGGATTTATTCTCCATTACTCTGGATGTATATATGAGTTTGTCTTCTCGCTGTTGCTGTGGATTAGAATGGGAACCAAACACACATACATTAAAGCATTACATGTTCTGTAATTCACTGATTTAGAATTTAGAGTTTACAAGTACTGACCATGTGTGTTTCAACCCACAAACACACACACACACACACACACACACACTACTAAACACACACACTAGGGGGCAGTGAAACACCCACAAACACACACACACACACACACACACACTACTAAACACACACACTAGGGGGCAGTGAAACACCCACAAACATATATATATACACACACACACACACACACACACACACACACACACACACTACTAAACACACACACTAGGGGGCAGTGAAACACCCACAAACACACACATACACACACACACACACACACACACACACACACACACACACACTACTAAACACACACACTAGGGGGCAGTGAAACACCCACACCCACAAACACACACACACACACACACTACTAAACACACACACTAGAGGGCAGTGAAACACCCACAAACACACACACACACACACACTACTAAACACACACACTAGGGGGCAGTGAAACACCCACAAACACACACATACACATACAAACACACACACACACACACACACACACACACACACACACACACACACTACTAAACACTCAGACTAGGGGGCAGTGAAACACCCACAAGCACCCACACATACACACACACACACACACACACACACTACTAAACAAACACACTAGGGGGTAGTGAAACACCCACGTACACACTAGTGCACACACACTAGGGGGCAGTAAAACACCCACAAGCACACACACACACACACACACACACTACTAAACACACACACTAGGGGGCAGTAAATCACCCACGTACACGTACATACACACACACACACACCCACACACTAGTTAACACACACACACACACACACACACACACACTAGTTAACACACACACATATACACACGTCCTACTAAACACACAAACTAGGGGGCAGTGAAACACCCACATATACACACTACTGAGCACACACACACACTACTGAACACACACACTAGGGGGCAGTGAAACCCAACATACACATACACACTAGTGAACGCACACACTAGGGGGCATTGAGCACACTTGCCTGTTGGTTTAGGGCATCGAACCAATGACCTTCTGGTCACAAGGCCGGTTCTCCAACATCCAGTGTGTTGACCAACCTCGTTTTATTAGTGCTTGTATGGTCAGTAAGCTGGCTGTTCCTGATGGTCATTGTTTGCCCATATTCACCACTACTCTAGCTGTTGTTAGATTAAGAAAGCTGTGGAGAACGCATTTATTCTGTGGTGCTTGAACATTTTATCTATAATCCTTTGGTTTTTTTGATGGGCCGAGGTTCAATTTTACTCAAACTCACATTATTCTTACTTCCAATTACGTGAAAATGTTGGAAAATGGTCATGAAGCTGATTTATCCCACTCTGTAATGGTCAATATTCTGTACTACAGTAGATATGTATTGGATTTAGGAAGAAGCTGCCTGCTGTGGTAGCCTCTGGAGAACCAGTCAATGAAGCATTGAATTCTAGGGTCCAAGATATGTCCATAATAGAATTTACGTACTATTAACTAGTATAACTAGAATTAAAGTAAGTATATTTGAACACCTAGTCAAATTACACTAAAAATAACACAACATATACCTAAAAATGCCTTTCCACCGTTCTCCTGCAAATTATAGTCATTTTCAGTTGCGGGGTTTAACATATTTGGGAAAACATGTGCTATTATTTTTGCACAGGCCCTATTTTATGTACATTTTTCCCCAGTATGTGTGTAATTCAATGAATAAATTGTAAATGTGTATTAAAATGTTCACTAATTTACAATTAAATAAACAACAACATGGCATTTGACCACCAAATTCCATGTTTTCCATTTTATATTCTATGTCGAGTTTTTTGGGGGTGCACTTTGTGAGTAGAAAAAAGCATATTATTAAATATTATTATTATTATTATTATTATTATTATTATTATTATCTTTGCTTATTATTATTATTACTATCTTTATTTGATCACTAGCTCTTCATCTAGCGCTCAAACTTGGAGGCCGGTAAATTCTTATAAAACTAAATCCATCCGATCTGTATAAAATGACCAGGCGTCATTTGTTTTGGTCCATTCATCATGAAATTTGCACACTATTTGAAGCACAACATGCATGTTCCAATTCAGCTAAAAACTGAAAAATTACCAAATTTAAGAGGGTTTGTACATTTTTAATATATACTTTTTTATCATGTAGAATTTTCAAACTCTGAAAATTTAAGAAAACATTCTTATATGAACAGGCTTTCATGTTTATTTATGAATCCGCCTTCAAAAAAAAGAACATCACCATTGCAGCCATTGACAGCCAAAGAAGCACTTTACCGGCCTGTTTATTGATCTGATCAAAGCTATTGATTCTGCTAATCCCTTGCTCATTTTAAACACCTTGCAAAAAATAGCTTCCATATGAATGCAATAAACCGGCCCCAAAGCTAGGCTACCTCTCTGAGCCACTGGGTAATTACAAGCCAGATTTCAGCTGAAGAGGTCCCACAAGGTTCGATCCTAGACCCACTCTAATTTGATATATCTAATAACGATCTTGCTGCTGCCGCCTCCGCCTGCAGTGTGCACTTGTATGCTGATGACCTTATTCTGTATAGTTCAGCTGACTAAGCAGTAGAAAAACCCTTCAGGGCTTGGCGGAAGCATGTCGCTGCGGGCGGAACAGAACCTCAAATCGTCAAAACGATGACTTTACCGGAGAAGGAAAAAACAAGCTTTACGTTTAATGTATGTCAATGGAACCGAATGTCTTTTCAAATACTTAGGGCCAACAAGTACTTTTAAATCATGACAAAAACACGAATACCAGGTTGTTGTTCCGATAGCAGTGGTACGCTAGTTGTAACTGCAAAGAAAGTGAAAGTCATGCTTTCTGAAGCCTCCAGTATTGATTTTAACACTGTGAATATTAACACCCTGATGGGATCCAGTATTGGCTGGATATTAAGTGTTTATTTATGTATCACCCTAAAGAAACGCAGGTCAGTAAGATGTAGACAGAAATTTGGGTACTCGTGAGATGTCATTTGTAAGACGTTACCCAGTGGATGCTAGGAAAAGGATTAAGGGCACAACCTTATTATTCATTCTAACCATGGTGATGAAATCTACAGTAATGCGTCCAGCAGTAATTCAATCTTTCGCTCCTTTCTGAGATTCATTACCAGAGACCCTTACAGCCCAATTACTGCACACTGTAGAGAAAAGCTGGTTGGACCCCTAGCCATACATGTGAGAAACACATTGCTTTGTTTTTTTATCAATAGGCACATGTGCCATCTTGTATCACGTCTGTAATATAATAAAAATCTGTTTGTAGTTACAGCACACTAGCGAACTGGGTACTTCTAAGCTCTGCTTTAGTTCTAATCTCTAAGGACCTTCAATCAACCTGCAACTCTGATCAGCTAAATTTAGCTGTTTTAATAAATCATTTTCGACATGTGACACTTTCTGATACCTGATCAATAAGTTTAGGCCAGTACTCTGAACCGATAAGCCCAATCCCATTTCACATTTGTTCCTTTTCTTGTTGGAATAGATGGTACAGTGTCCTGACTTGTGTTGGGTTAGCAGGGTAAGATGTGCCGATTCTTGTTGGGAGAAATGGTACGGTGTCCTGATTCTTGTTGGGATAGAGGGGTAGGGTGTCCCGATTCTTGTTGGGCTAGAGGGGTAGGGTGTCCCGATTCTTGTTGGGATTAGAGGGGTAGGGTGTCCCAGTTCTTGTTGGGATAGAGGCTTGGGTGTCCCGATTCTTGTTGGGAGAAATGAGATGGTGTTCTGATTCTTGTTGGGAGAAATGGTACGGTGTCCTGATTCTTGTTGGGATAGAAGGTACGGTGTCCTGATTCTTGTTGGGATAGAGGGGTAAGATGTGACGATTCTTGTTGGGAGAAATGGTACGGTGTCCTGATTCTTGTTGGGATAGAGGGGTAGAGTGTCCCGATTCTTGTTGGGAGAAATGGGATGGTGTTCTGATTCTTGTTGGGGGAAATGGGATGGTGTTCTGATTCTTGTTGGGGGAAATGGGATGGTGTTCTGATTCTTGTTGGGATAGAGGAGTAGGGTGTTCAGATTCTTGTTGCGATAGATGGGTATAGTGTCCCGATTCTTGTTGGGAGAAATGGTACGGTGTTCTGATTCTTGTTGGGAGAAATGGTACAGTGTTCTGATTCTTGTTGGGAGAAATGGGATGGTGTTCTGATTCTTGTTGGGATAGAGTGTAAGGTGTTTCGATTCTTGTTGGGATAGAGTGTAAGGTGTTTCGATTCTTGTTGGGATAGATGGTACAGTGTCCCAATTCTTGTTGGGATAGATGGTACAGTGTCCCAATTCTTGTTGGGGTAGAGGGTAAGGTGTCCCAATTCTTGTTGGGATAGAGGGTAAGGTGTCCCGAGTCTTGTTGGTATAGAGGATTAGGGTGTTCTAATTTTTGTTGCAATAGAGGCTTGGGTGTCGTGATTCTTGTAGGGATAGAGGGTAGGGTATCCAATTTCTTGTTGGGATAGAGGGTAGGGTGTTGAGATTCTTGATTGGATAGAATGCTAGAGTGTCCTGATTCCTGTTGGGGTAGAGGATTCTTGTTGGAATGAAGGGGTATGGTGTCCTGGTTCTTGTTAGGATTAGAGCTCAGGGTGTCCTTATTATTGTTGGGAGAGAGGGCAGATGATGATGTAAAGTGCCACCACAAGACTCTGGAGCAGTGGAAACGTGTTCTGTGGAGTGACCAATCACAGTCGAGATTGGGTTTGGAGAGTACCAGTAGAACGTTACCTGCCTGACTGCACTGTGACTGTAAAGTTTGGTGGAGGAACGACGATCCTATGGGGTTGTTTTTCAGGGGTGGGCTGAGGACTCTCAGTTTGGAGAAGAACCTTCTCTGTTCCAGTGTACGTAGCAGCTCCATACAGGCTGTGAGTTTGGTGTAGAAGAAGGTGACTGGCTGTTATAGTTGCAAAGAGGGACCAACCCTATATTAATGGCTATGCATTTAGAAAGGGCTCCTGAAATATCAGAGGTGTTTAAATTCAAACTAAGGGCCCTCGTAAGGTTCCTTTACCAGTTCTGTGTATGTGCACCAAATCCAAACCTGTGATTTGATGAAACAGTTCAACTCTATCGAAATCTGTCACCGCTCAACCGGGAGAAGCCTAGCCGGCTCTCAGTGTCTGTCAGAACCCCTGGGAGGAAAGAGAGAACAGATAGCTGCAGGTTTTAAATAAAGGAGTAGAGGAATGGCCGTGCTGAGGCTCATTCAGCAGGAGGACCTCTTTAGATGGACGTCGTGAAAAAGGCTGTTCACTTGAGGGGCTATCAGTCGAGCAGACCTGAATTTTTATGGCTGATTTCAATTTCAATTTACACTCAAACCGTCCGACAGATGATTTTCTGTCAGTCCTTTATTTACCAGCTGTTTAAGCCAGTGACGGTGTTTAAACCAGTGATCGTGTTTAAGACAGTGACAGTGTTTAAGACAGTGACAGTGTTTAAGCCAGTGACTGTGTTTAAACCAGTGACTGTGTTTAAACCAGTGACAGTGTTTAAGCCAGTGACAGTGTTTAAGCCAGTGACGGTGTTTAATCCAGTGACGGTGTTTAAGCCAGTGACGGTGTTTAAGCCAGTAATGGTGTTTAAACCAGTGACGGTGTTTAAGACAGTGACGGTGTTTAAGACAGTGACAGTGTTTAAGCCAGTGACAGTGTTTAAGCCAGTGACTGTGTTTAAGCCAGTGACGGTGTTTAAACCAGTGTTTAAGCCAATGACAGAGTTTAAGACAGTGACAGTGTTTAAGCCAGTGACGGTGTTTAAGCCAGTGACGGTGTTTAAGCCAGTGACGGTGTTTAAACCACTGTTTAAGCCAATGACAGTGTTTAAGACAGCATTTAAGTCAATGACAGTGTTTAAGACAGTGACGGTGTTTAAGCCAGTGACGGTGTTTAAGCCAGTGATGGTGTTTAAGCCAGTGACAGTGTTTAAGCCAGTGTTTAAGCCAGTGATGGTGTTTAAGCCAGTGACGGTGTTTAAGCCAGTGACAGTGTTTAAGCCAGTGACGGCGATTAAGCCAGTGACAGTGTTTAAGCCAGTGACGGTGTTTAAGCCAGTGACGGTGTTTAAACCAGTGACTGTGTTTAAGCCAGTGACGGTGTTTAAACCAGTGACAGTGTTTAAGCCTGTGACGGTGTTTAAGCCAGTAATGGTGTTTAAACCAGTGTTTAAGCCAATGACAGAGTTTAAGACAGTGACGGTGTTTATGCCAGTGGTGGTGTTTAAGCCAGTGACACTGTTTAAGCCAGTGTTTAAGCCAGTGACGGTGTTTATGCCAGTGGTGGTGTTTAAGCCAGTGATTGTGTTTAAGCCAGTGACAGCGTTTAAGGCAGTGACGGTGTTTAAACCAGTGACAGTGTTTAAGAAAGTGACTATTTAAGCCAGTGATGGTGTTTAAGACAGTGACGGTGTTTAAGCCAGTGATGGTGTTTAAGACAGTGACTGTGTTTAAACCAGTGACGGGTGTTTAAGCCAATGACAGAGTTTAAACCAGTGACGGTGTTTAAACCACTGTTTAAGCCAATGACAGTGTTTAAGACAGCATTTAAGTCAATGACAGTGTTTAAGACAGTGACGGTGTTTAAGCCAGTGACACTGTTTAAGCCGGTGTTTATGCCAGTGATGGTGTTTAAGCCAGTGATGGTGTTTAAGCCAGTGACGGTGTTTAAGCCAATGACGCCGTTTAAGACAGTGATAGTTTTTAAGCCAGTGACAGTGTTTTAACCAGTGATGGTGTTTAAGCCAGTGATGGTGTTTAAGCCAGTGATGGTGTTTAAGCCAGTGACAGTGTTTAAGCCAGTGACGGTGTTTAAGCCAATGACGGCGTTTAAGACAGTGATGGTGTTTAAGCCAGTGACAGTGTTTAAGCCAGTGATGGTGTTTAAGCCAGTGATGGTGTTTAAGCCAGTGACAGTGTTTAAGCCAGTGATGGTGTTTAAGCCAGTGACAGTGTTTAAGCCAGTGATGGTGTTTAAGCCAGAGATGGTGTTTAAGCCAGTGACGGTGTTTAAGCCAGTGACGGTGTTTAAGCCAGTGACAGTGTTTAAGCCAGTAATGGTGTTTAAGCCAGTGACAGTGTTTAAGCCAGTGTTTAAGCCAGTGATGGTGTTTAAGCCAGTGACGGTGTTTAAGCCAGTGACAGTGTTTAAGCCAGTGACGGCGTTTAAGACAGTGACAGTGTTTAAGCCAGTGACGGTGTTTAAACCAGTGACGGCGTTTAAGCCAGTGACGGTGTTTAAGCCAGTGACGGTGTTTAAGCCAGTGACGGTGTTTAAGCCAGTGACGGTGTTTAAGCCAGTAATGGTGTTTAAACCAGTGTTTAAGCCAATGACAGAGTTTAAGACAGTGACGGTGTTTAAGCCAGTGACACTGTTTAAGCCAGTGTTTAAGCCAGTGACGGTGTTTATGCCAGTGATGGTGTTTAAGCCAGTGATTGTGTTTAAGCCAGTGACAGCGTTTAAGCCAGTGACGGTGTTTAAACCAGTGACAGTGTTTAAGCCAGTGACTGTGTTTAAACCAGTGACAGTGTTTAAGGCAGTGGTGGTGTTTAAACCAGTGACAGTGTTTAAGAAAGTGACTATTTAAGCCAGTGATGGTGTTTAAGACAGTGACGGTGTTTAAGCCAGTGATGGTGTTTAAGACAGTGACTGTGTTTAAACCATTGATGGTGTTTAAGACAGTGACTGTGTTTAAACCAGTGACGGGTGTTTAAGACAGTGACTATTTAAGCCAGTGATGGTGTTTAAGACAGTGACTGTGTTTAAAACAGTGACTATTTAAGCCAGTGATGTTGTTTAAGACAGTGACGGTGTTTAAGACAGTGACGGTGTTTAAGACAGTGACAGTGTTTAAGACAGTGACGGGTGTTTAAGACAGTGACTGTGTTTAAACCAGTAATGGGTGTTTAAGACAGTGACTATTTAGGCCAGTGATGGTGTTTAAGACAGTGACGGTGTTTAAGACAGTGACGGTGTTTAAGACAGTGACCGTGTTTAAACCAGTGATGGGTGTTTAAGACAGTGACTATTTAAGCCAGTGACTGTGTTTAAGACAGTGACGGTGTTTAAGACAGTGACGGGTGTTTAAGACAGTGACTATTTAAGCCAGTGATGGTGTTTAAGACAGTGACGGTGTTTGCTGTGCTGTGAAGAGCGTGTGCTGTGCTGTGAAGAGCGTGTGCTGTGCTGTGAAGAGCGTGTGCTGTGAAGAGTGTGCTGTGAAGAGCGTGTGCTGTGCTGTGAAGAGTGTGCTGTGAAGAGCGTGTGCTGTGCTGTGCTGTGAAGAGCGTGTGCTGTGCTGTGTAGATAGTGTGCTGTGCTGTGAAGAGTGTGCTGTGCTGTGAAGAGCGTGTGCTGTGCTGTGAAGTGTGCTGTGCTGTGAAGAGCGTGTGCTGTGCTGTGAAGAGCGTGTGCTGTGCTGTGAAGAGCGTGTGCTGTGCTGTACTGTGAAGAGTGTGCTGTGAAGAGCGTGTGCTGTGCTGTGCTGTGAAGAGCGTGTGCTGTGCTGTACTGTGAAGAGTGTGCTGTGAAGAGCGTGTGCTGTGCTGTACTGTGAAGAGTGTGCTGTGCTGTGAAGAGCGTGTGCTGTGCTGTGCAGAGCGTGTGCTGTGCTGTGTAGAGCGTGTGCTGTGTAGAGCGTGTGCTGTGCTGTGTAGAGTGTGTGCTGTGCTGTGAAGAGCGTGTGCTGTGCTGTGAAGAGCGTGTGCTGTGCTGTGCTGTGAAGAGCGTGTGCTGTGCTGTGAAGAGCGTGTGCTGTGAAGAGCGTGTGCTGTGCTGTACTGTGAAGAGTGTATGCTGTGTAGAGCGTGTGCTGTGCTGTGAAGAGCGTGTGCTGTGCTGTGAAGAGCGTGTGCTGTGCTGTGCTGTGAAGAGCGTGTGCTGTGCTGTGAAAAGCGTGTGCTGTGCTGTGAAGAGTGTGTGCTGTGCTGTGCTGTGAAGAGCGTGTGCTGTGCTGTGAAGAGCGTGTGCTGTGCTGTGCTGTGAAGAGCGTGTGCTGTGCTGTGAAGAGCGTGTGCTGTGCTGTGAAGAGCGTGTGCTGTGCTGTGAAGAGCGTGTGCTGTGCTGTGAAGAGCGTGTGCTGTGCTGTGCTGTGAAGAGCGTGTGCTGTGAAGAGCGTGTGCTGTGAAAGCGTGTGCTGTGCTGTGGAGAATGTGCTGTGCTGTGAAGAGCGTGTGCTGTGCTGTGCTGTGAAGAGAGTGCTGTGCTGTGAAGAGCGTGTGCTGTGCTGTGAAGAGCGTGTGCTGTGCTGTGCTGTGAAGAGCGTGTGCTGTGCTGTGAAGAGCGTGTGCTGTGAAGAGCGTGTGCTGTGAAGAGCGTGTGCTGTGAAGAGTGTGTGCTGTGCTGTGCTGTGAAGAGCGTGTGCTGTGCTGTGAAGAGCGTGTGCTGTGCTGTGCTGTGAAGAGCGTGTGCTGTGAAGAGCGTGTGCTGTGAAGAGCGTGTGCTGTGCTGTGAAGTGTGCTGTGCTGTGAAGAGCGTGTGCTGTGCTGTGAAGAGCGTGTGCTGTGCTGTACTGTGAAGAGTGTGCTGTGAAGAGCGTGTGCTGTGCTGTACTGTGAAGAGTGTGCTGTGAAGAGCGTGTGCTGTGCTGTGTAGAGCGTGTGCTGTGCTGTGAAGAGCGTGTGCTGTGCTGTGTAGAGCGTGTGCTGTGCTGTGTAGAGCGTGTGCTGTGCTGTGTAGAGCGTGTGCTGTGCTGTGAAGAGCGTGTGCTGTGCTGTGAAGAGCGTGTGCTGTGCTGTGCTGTGAAGAGCGTGTGCTCTGCTGTGAAGAGCGTGTGCTGTGCTGTGAAGAGCGTGTGCTGTGAAGAGCGTGTGCTGTGCTGTACTGTGAAGAGTGTGTGCTGTGTAGAGCGTGTGCTGTGCTGTGAAGAGCGTGTGCTGTGCTGTGTAGAGCGTGTGCTGTGCTGTGCTGTGTAGAGTGTGTGCTGTGCTGTGAAAAGCGTGTGCTGTGCTGTGAAGAGTGTGTGCTGTGCTGTGCTGTGAAGAGCGTGTGCTGTGCTGTGCTGTGAAGAGCGTGTGCTGTGCTGTGAAGAGCGTGTGCTGTGCTGTGAAGAGCGTGTGCTGTGCTGTGCTGTGAAGAGCGTGTGCTGTGCTGTGCTGTGAAGAGCGTGTGCTGTGAAGAGCGTGTGCTGTGAAAGCGTGTGCTGTGCTGTGGAGAATGTGCTGTGCTGTGAAGAGCGTGTGCTGTGCTGTGAAGAGCGTGTGCTGTGCTGTGAAGAGCGTGTGCTGTGCTGTGCTGTGAAGAGCGTGTGCTGTAAAGAGCGTGTGCTGTGCTGTGCTGTGAAGAGAGTGCTGTGCTGTGAAGAGCGTGTGCTGTGCTGTGAAGAGCGTGTGCTGTGAAGAGCGTGTGCTGTGCTGTGAAGAGCGTGTGCTGTGCTGTGCTGTGAAGAGGCTGTGCTGTGCTGTGAAGAGCGTGTGCTGTGCTGTGAAGAGCGTGTGCTGTGAAGAGCGTGTGCTGTGCTGTGAAGAGCGTGTGCTGTGCTGTGCTGTGAAGAGGCTGTGCTGTGCTGTGAAGAGCGTGTGCTGTGCTGTGAAGAGCGTGTGCTGTGCTGTACTGTAAAGAGTGTGCTGTGAAGAGCGTGTGCTGTGCTGTGAAGAGCGTGTGCTGTGCTGTACTGTAAAGAGTGTGCTGTGAAGGAGCGTGTGCTGTGCTGTGAAGAGCGTGTGCTGTGCTGTACTGTAAAGAGTGTGCTGTGAAGAGCGTGTGCTGTGCTGTGAAGAGCGTGTGCTGTGCTGTACTGTAAAGAGTGTGCTGTGAAGAGCGTGTGCTGTGCTGTGAAGAATGCGCTGTGCTGTGTAGAGTGTGTGCTGTGCTGTGAAGAGGCTGTGCTGTGCTGTGAAGAGCGTGTGCTGTGCTGTGCTGTGAAGAGTGTGTGCTGTGCTGTGAAGAGCGTGTGCTGTGCTGTGAAGAGCGTGTGCTGTGCTGTGCTGTGAAGAGCGTGTGCTGTGCTGTGAAGAGCGTGTGCTGTGCTGTGCTGTGAAGAGGCTGTGCTGTGCTGTGAAGAGCGTGTGCTGTGCTGTGAAGAGCGTGTGCTGTGAAGAGCGTGTGCTGTGCTGTGAAGAGCGTGTGCTGTGCTGTGCTGTGAAGAGGCTGTGCTGTGCTGTGAAGAGCGTGTGCTGTGAAGAGCGTGTGCTGTGCTGTGAAGAGCGTGTGCTGTGCTGTACTGTAAAGAGTGTGCTGTGAAGAGCGTGTGCTGTGAAGAGCGTGTGCTGTGCTGTACTGTAAAGAGTGTGCTGTGAAGAGCGTGTGCTGTGAAGAGCGTGTGCTGTGCTGTACTGTAAAGAGTGTGCTGTGAAGAGCGTGTGCTGTGCTGTGAAGAGCGTGTGCTGTGCTGTACTGTAAAGAGTGTGCTGTGAAGAGCGTGTGCTGTGCTGTGAAGAGCGTGTGCTGTGCTGTACTGTAAAGAGTGTGCTGTGAAGAGCGTGTGCTGTGCTGTGAAGAATGTGCTGTGCTGTGTAGAGTGTGTGCTGTGCTGTGAAGAGCGTGTGCTGTGCTGTGAAGAGCGTGTGCTGTGCTGTGAAGAGCGTGTGCTGTGCTGTGCTGTGAAGAGCGTGTGCTGTGCTGTGAAGAGCGTGTGCTGTGCTGTGAAGAGCGTGTGCTGTGCTGTGAAGAGCGTGTGCTGTGCTGTGAAGAGCGTGTGCTGTGCTGTGCTGTGAAGAGCGTGTGCTGTGCTGTGAAGAGCGTGTGCTGTGCTGTGCTGTGAAGAGCGTGTGCTGTGCTGTGCTGTGAAGAGGCTGTGCTGTGCTGTGAAGAGCGTGTGCTGTGCTGTGAAGAGCGTGTGCTGTGCTGTGAAGAGCGTGTGCTGTGCTGTGCTGTGAAGAGGCTGTGCTGTGCTGTGAAGAGCGTGTGCTGTGCTGTGCTGTGAAGAGCGTGTGCTGTGCTGTGAAGAGCGTGTGCTGTGCTGTGTAGAGCGTGTGCTGTGCTGTGCTGTGAAGAGCGTGTGCTGTGCTGTGAAGAGCGTGTGCTGTGCTGTGCTGTGAAGAGCGTGTGCTGGAATGCGGTGTAGACGAGTGACGTCACGGTTTAAGCTGGCGTGGTTATTAATGAGATTATAAACGTTCACAGGCTGCGACTGTGTCAGAGGAATAGCTCTGCTGTAGCTTCAGCACTGAACCTGCTGTGAGGAGGAATGAAGGTCAGAGGGAAACTGAACGCTGGGGGAAATGAAGCACTCTGGCTGGAATCTGAGATTTTAAAAGCTCCTCACTGACCAATCAGGAATCAGGCACTCCGTTCATATGTACGACACAGTCTCCTGCGTCCCTACGGTTGAGTGGAGGGAGGGATGCTCGGAGACAGGCTGTATCTGTCTGTCTGTCTGTCTGTCTGTAGCATTAAAACCACCTCCTCGTTTCTATAATATGTGTCTACTTTATCAGCTCCACTTCCCATATAGGACCACATCCTAGTCTAAACACTGTGTCCACTCACTGTCCACTCTATTAGACACTTCTACTACTTGCTGGTCCACCTTGTAGATGTAAAGTCAGAGACAGTAGCTCATCTGCTGCTGCAGTTTGTGTTCCTCTAGTTCTTCATCAGTGGACACAGGACGCCGCCCACAGGACACTGCTGTCCGGATAGTTTTGGTTGGTGGACGATTCTCAGTCCAGCCGTGACACTGAGGTATTTAAACACTCCAGCAGCAGCACTGCTGTGTCTGATCCACTCACACCAGCACCACACACACTAACTGCAGTGCTGAGAATGACCCACCTCCCTAGTAGTATCTGCTCTGTGGTGGTCCTGTGGGGGTCCTGATCATTACAGAACAGAGTAATAAAGTATACAGAGAATCAGATGAACTACAGTCTGTAAGTGGAGCTCCTGTGTGGTCAGTGGAGGTGATACAGTGGACAGTGAGTGGAGATATGAGGAGGTGGGTTATAGATAGATAGAGAGGTGGTATATACTGTACATAGTGGAAATGTCTTGTCTTGTTATGTCCTGCTGTGCTGGGGGCCGTGCTCCGGTCTCTGGGCTAATGAAGGGGAGAGTGCTGTGTCCTGCTGGGACGGGGGGCCGCGGTCTAAACGGAGAGCGTGTGAAAGCGCGGCTCCCTGCTGCTCCACTTGTTGCGCTCTATCGGAGTCAACAATAACTCTTCTCATCAGGGCGCTACAAGGACTCTGGGCTGTTCTGGGTTGATTTGCCGTCATGTGACCCCCGAGCGCCCCCTTGTTGGCTGATGGCTCCGGGCGGCCCGAGCCCTTATCATCCGGCCCCTGTATAGCCTCCTCCCTGACCTGCAGCGGAGATCTGCTCCCAGCGCTAATCAGCTGGGCTGCACGCGACCTGCGCGGTACAGCTCTACCAGCGGCCTCGCAGCGCTCTCAGATTACTGAACCTGCTAGAACCTTCATGTGCTCCGTTGTGGTTGCTGAGCCTTTAATGTCAGAACTTCAGACGCGCTGATCTCTCAGAAGGCTTTGAAGAGCCGCTCACTTACTGGCAGACAGAAACAGTGTTTAACCAGTTCTCCCACAACTTCCACTCCAGTAATCCACTGCAGAGCTAACAGCTCATTTTAAAGTGGTGGGAAGAAATTACAATAAAACCGGCTGTAACTGGAATAGGAGGAGCTAAACTGCTGGCTGGAGCTAAAGTACTGTAGGCTGAATGGGTGGAGCTGAAGTGCTGTAGGCTAAATGGGTGGAGCTAAACTGCTGTAGACTGAATGGGTGGAGCTAAACTGCTGTAGGCTGAATGGGTGGAGCTAAACTGCTGTAGACTGAATGGGTGGAGCTAAACTGCTGTAGGCTTTGAAAGATAGTTCTTTATACTGAATTATTAAATATTACTGTATGCAAATAGAAATTAGTTCAGGTCAGTATTTAATTAGCATGTTATTAATTCAGAGATGCGGTTAATGAAGACGTAAATATACTACACAGTGATGTAAATATACTACACAGTGATGTAAATATACTACACAGTGATGTAAATATAATACACAGTGATGTAAATATAATACACAGTGATGTAAATATATTACACAGTGATGTAAATATACTACACAGTGATGTAAATATACTACACAGTGATGTAAAAACACTACACAGTGATGTAAAAACACTACACAGTGATGTAGGTATACTACACAGTAATGTAAATATACTACACAGTGATGTAAATATACTACACAGTGATGTAAATATAATACAGTGATGTAAATATACTACACAGTGATGTAAATATAATACACAGTGATGTAAATACACTACACAGTGATGTAAATATACTACACAGTGATGTAAATATAATACACAGTGATGTAAAAACACTACACAGTGATGTAAATATAATACACAGTGATGTAAATATACTACACAGTGATGTAAAAACACTACACAGTGATGTAAATATAATACACAGTGATGTAAATATACTACACAGTGATGTAAATATAATACACAGTGATGTAAATATACTACACAGTGATGTAAATATAATACACAGTGATGTAAATATACTACACAGTGATGTAAATATAATACACAGTGATGTAAATACACTACACAGTGATGTAAATATAATACACAGTGATGTAAATACACTACACAGTGATGTAAATACACTACACAGTGATGTAAATATAATACACAGTGATGTAAATATAATACACAGTGATGTAAATACACTACACAGTGATGTAAATATAATACACAGTGATGTAAATACACTACACAGTGATGTAAATACACTACACAGTGATGTAAATATAATACACAGTGATGTAAATATACTACACAGTGATGTAAATATAATACACAGTGATGTAAATATACTACACAGTGATGTAAATATAATACACAGTGATGTAAATATAATACACAGTGATGTAAATACACTACACTGTGGAGTCCGTGTCACGCCGTCCCGCTGCCTCTACGCTTCACTGCCCGTTTCTGAATGCTTCTTCTGAAAAGCACAGTGCTGTTGCCGGTGCGGTTGAGATAGCAGTAACAATGACCCCACACTCACATGCTAATCTCCCAGCATGCATTATTACGGGCGAAGCACTTATTCGGGCCGAGTGACTCACAGTGTTCCCGCATGTATTTAGAGGAGGAAAAAGCTACTTTTCAGGAGTCTCCGTGTGCAACTAATTCCGCCCGCATGACTCAGCCGGTGCTCTGAAACGCTCTGCGTGCATCTTTCAGTCCACAACAACAACAGTGGAGTGTTTCAGAAGAGATACCACAGGACACGACTTCCTCTGCCCCCGACACTTAGAGCGGGTCACTGGGTCAAATCAGCCACCACACTGGAGATGGGCTTGATTCAGTTGGGAAAGCCTGCTCTTTCTACGTGACTCTTCTAATGAGTCAATTTTCCGATTCACTGACTCACTGATCAGTCCCCACACTGGAGATGAGCCTGATTCAGTTGATTCAGGCTTTCCCTACTAAATCAAGCTCATCTCCAGTGTGGTGGCCTGCTCTTTCAAAGTGACTCTTTTAATGAGTCAATTGTCCGATTCACTGACTCACTGATCAGCCACCACATTAGAGATGAGCTTGATTCACTGATTCAGAAAGACAGGGTTGCTAATCTGTTCCATATACCTTTTATTCAGGTTTCATTCTGTTAATGAATCAAATGCTAATCTTCCAACAGTTTCATCAAACAGAAGTATTTTACACTATATAGTTAGCGTTACAGTTACTTTAGCCATGCTAGTGATCCAATAGTTTCACTACACATTTAGCAGTTAGCCTAGCAGTCACAGTCATTCCACTTTACACTGTAAACATACACTTAGCATGTTTACTAGCATTACAGTTTTAGTCATTTTGTGGTTTTCTTTAATGAGATAAGCTGCTAGACACACTTAGCATGACAGTCATGTGGCTGGCTTGCTTTTGTTTATCATTTTCATTACTGCTTTATTTCAAATTTCTTGTTCAGTTAGCATAACAGCGCAGCAACGCTAGTTGTGTTACTGTTGTGTTGTTTCACCACAGAACTGTTGCTTTATAATGTAATTAAGCTGGTAGCTTTGCAGTGCTAGTCAGGAAGCTTCTATGAAGTTAGCATGCTAATGCTAACCAATGTAGCTAATAACTAATAGCAGCTAATTTGTACAGTTTAGCATAATTAGGTCAGCAAGTGGTGAGTGGGGCTGACAGTGACCCATCGTGGAGCTTTACCTCCTCGGCTCTGGAGATGGAGCTGGTAAGTGTGGGTGTCAGTTCAGCTCCATTACACGTGGTCTCATGAGTTCTCCAAAGCACATTAGCGCTCAGCTCATAAGGAAATATCAATCATTCATCGAGTCTATTTCTATTAGTGGAAGACCTTCTGTGAGGTCAGACAGTGATGTTGGACGAGAAGGTCTGGCTCACAGTCTTCGCTCTAATTTATCCTAAAGGTGTTCTATTAGGTTGAGGTCAGGACTCTGTGCAGGCCAGTCAAGTTCTTTCAGACCAAACTCCTCCTCCATGTCTTTATAGAGCTGCTCTGTGCACTGGTGGGCAGCCATGTTGGAACAGGAAGGGTCCGTCCCCAAACTGTCCCCACAAAGTTGGGAGCAAGAAATTTTCCAGCGTCTCTTGGTCTGCTGAAGCATTAAGAGTTCCTTTCACTGGAACTAAGGGTCTGAGCCCACCTCCTGAAAAACAACCCCACACCATAATCCCCCCTCCACCAAACTTTAAACTCGGTACAATGCAGTCAGACAAATACCGTTCTCCTGGCAACCACCAAACCCAGACGGAGAAGCGTGATTGGTCAAGCCAGAAAACACATCTCTGCTGTTCTAGAGTCCAGTGGTGGCGTGCTTTACTCCACTGCATTCGATGCTCTGCATTGCTCATGGTGATGTAAGACTTGGAGGCAGCTGCTTGGCCATGGAGACTCATTCCATGAAGCTCTGTTCTTGAGCTGATTTGAAGACCACATGAAGTTTGGAGGTCTGTAGTGATGGACTCTGTAGAAAGTTGGTGAGCTCTGTGCTCTATGCTCCTCAGCATCCGCTGACACGCTCTGTCATTGTACATGTTCTACCACTTGGTGTCTGAGTTGCTGTCGTTCCCAATCACTTCCACTTTGTTAGAACACCACTGACAGTCCACTGTGGAATATTTAGTAGTGAGGAAACTGGACTTGTTGCACAGGTGACGTCCTATCACGGTACCACGCTGGAGTTCACTGAGCTCCTGAGAGACCAACTCTTTACTAATGTGTGTAGAGGGAGTCTGCAGGACTAGGTGCTGGCTTTACACACCTGTGGTCATAGAAGTGATTGGAACATCTGAACTCAGTGATCTGGATGGTGAGTGAACACTTTGGGCAAGATGATAGTATCTCCAGGTCTTATGAGGACAGTCCTAGTGCTGGTCATGGCTGGTATAAGGCCGAGGCAGTTGAGGTCAGAGAGGTTTAAATTAAGTTCTTCAGCTTCCAGTAGTGTCTGTTTATTATAATAACACATGTTTACTGTACATACAGAACTACTATCACATCTATAATGAAGATAAGGAGTGACGGTCATGGTGTCCAGAGATGTCCTGGTCATCACGTGGACAGGACATAGATTTAAGAGCTGCGTTTTCAGAACCGTGTGGATACGCGTGGCTGATTTTAAAAACCTGTATACGTTCTGGTTTTCCATCACGGCGCTGCAGGACGTCTCCGGCGCCGGCGCTAACAGAGTCGTGGTAATTTGCCGACCGGCTGCGTGAAGCTCTTCTCCGCTGGTGGAATGTGAAGTGAAAGTGAAATGAGGTGATTACAGTCCCGCAGCACTCGCGCTCCTCTGAAGAGCTTCTGCCGGGGACGCTTTAGTAAAGCGCTGGTGTAGCGGCAGCTTATTTCAGCCTGTCAGCCTCGCTTTCATCACAACCCGGAGCCGCTCGGTGGTCCGCTCTCCTTCCGGCTCTCGTTTACGGCAAAGTGGATATAGATCATACTGAACTGGACCAATCACAAACCTGTCCACACCGAACTCAGGAGACCTGAACCTCATACCATTCAGTCCAATCAGTGTTTAGAACTAATCATCATTTGTGTTTGTACACGTTTAACACAGCTAACACACACATGCTAGTGAACACACACACTAGGGGATAGTGAAACACCCACATACACACACACTAGTGAACACACACACACACACTAGGGGGCAGTGCAACACACACATACACACACACACACACACTAGGGGACAGTGAAACACCCACAAACACACACTAGTGAACACATACACTAGGGGATAGTGAAACACCCACATACACACACACTAGTGAACACACACACACTAGGGGGCAGTGCAACACACACATACACACACACACACACAGACTAGGGGATAGTGAAACACCCACATACACACACATGCTAGTGAACACATGCTAGGGACAGTAAAACACACACATGCACACACAATAGTGAACACACACACACACACACACACACAATAGTTGGGCAGTGAAACACCCACATACACACACACTAGTAAACACACGCTAGGAGCAATAAAACACACACATACACACACACACTAGTGAACACACACACACACACACTCTTGATCACACACTAGGGGCAGAGAAACACCCATATACACACATACTGGTAAATACACACACTAGGGGCAGTGAAACACCAACACACTAGTGAACACACACAGTAGGGGCAGTGAAACACCCACATACACACACACACTAGTGAACACACACACCCACACACTGTAGGTGGCTGTGAAACATCCACATACACACACAATATTGAACACACACACTAGGGGCAGTGAAACACCTACACACACACAATAGTGAACACACACACACACTAGTGAACACACACACTCGGGGCATTGAAACACCCACATACACACGCATACACACACACACACACACACTAGTGAACAAACACACTCAGGGCAGTGAAACACCCACATACACACACACACACACACACTAGTGAACACACACACACACACATTAGTGAACACACTCTTGTGGCAGTGAAACACCCACATACACACACATGAGTGAACACACACTAGGGGATAGTAAAACATCAACATACACACACACACTAGTGAACACACACACACTAGTGAACACACACACAGCCTGACACTGAATAGAAAGTGAGGAAGTTGTGATGGGTCTGTGTCAGTGCAGCTGCTTTTGATCTCACAGTGGGCGAGCGTCAGTAGGCGTGAGCTCTGTAGCTCCGAGACTTTCCACTCGTGGTTTGTCGTGTTTGCGTGTTTGACTGAGTCTTAAAACAAAATCTGTTCTGAGCTTCGCAGTCCAACCACACAAACCGTATGATTTAGAGCCCGAACGTTGTAAATACGTTTCTCTACAGTGACTCACTTCAGATCAGACTCTGCACGGCCTTGTTTACATCTCAGCCGCCGGGCTACATCAGGGGAGGCCAGAGTTTCAGCCCGTGTTTGTTTTTCTTATTTAATTTCAGTTCATCCGTCAGTCTTTGTGCATATGTACATACGAATTATGCAAGATACAACACTCACTCCTCCTGACCGCACGCAGCTGGGGGCCAACTCTCCTTCACCAAGTTTCCGGGTCCACCTTAAATGAGGCAGCAGCAGACTGTACCTGCTGGACCACTTAAGGTGGAATTTGAACAAGAAGCTGGTGAACAGCAAGCGATACCAGTCGCATCCTGGCGTTTCTCTACAGTATGAACACCAACTGTTGGTTTAAACTAGAAGCTCCTTGTGGTTTCTTGGATACATCAATGTGGGGAACCGTGCTAGAGCTCTTTATGTGGAACATCACTTCCTGCCCTCTGTCTGCAGCCCACAGCACAGTAACACAGTGACGTGACATCATCTACAAACAGCCTATAGCAGTAATCCTCTCTGCATGGTAAAGAGGACCTATGATGCTGGTGTTCAGTGTTGATGGTTGTATGTTTGGGTTCTACTGTTATAGATCTACATACTTTCGTTTCCCAAAACACTTTCTAGTCCAGTAAAAAAACAAGAATCTCCAAAATAGTGACTTTACAGGAGAGACAAAAAACTGCCTTCACTTTCAATGGAAGTCAATGGAACCAGAATTTTTTACAAACTATTTTGGAGCATTTCTATTGGTCTGTTGATCATGAGAAATTCACACAATGTAAACAACGACTCTTGTGTTCAAATGATGTAGAAAAATAAAAATCAACAAAAATAGAGATGCATGGTTTTCTTTGGGCAGTGATGATATGTTCATCTAATTTCCCTCTCTGACTGAAACACTCAGTTAGAGCTCTTGTGTCTATAAACCCCGCCTCCCAATAAGTCCAGTGTGCTCTGATTGGTCAGCTCACCCATTGGTCAGAGTGGCATCCTGCTACAAGCTCCGCCCCCTCAGCACTGTGGCTTTTCTTACAGCGGTGTCAGTTCCTCTTTATCAGTTAGAGTCCAAGTCCGATCCTGAAAGTCCAGCTGAACAAACTGGTAGATCCACCTCTGTGACCTGGACTGGAGCAGAGTGGTCAGTTTTTACTGGTTTACTGTTTCAGAGTGGTCAGTTTTTACTGGTTTACTGTTTCAGAGTGGTCAGTATTTACTGGTTTACTGTTTGAAAGTGGTCAGTTTTTACTGGTTTACTGTTTCAGATTGATCAGTATTTACTGGTTTACTGTTTCAGAGTGGTCAGTTTTACTGGTTTACCGTTTCAGAGTGGTCAGTATTTACTGGTTTACTGTTTCAGAGTGGTCAGTTTTTACTGGTTTACTGTTTCAGAGTGGTCAGTATTTACTGGTTTACTGTTTGAGAGTGGTCAGTATTTACTGGTTTACTGTTTCAGATTGATCAGTATTTACTGGTTTACTGTTTCAGAGTGGTCAGTATTTACTGGTTTACTGTTTCAGAGTGGTCAGTATTTTCTGGTTTACTGTTTCAGAGTGGTCAGTATTTACTGGTTTACTGTTTCAGAGTTGGTCAGTTTTTACTGGTTTACTGTTTCAGAGTGGTCAGTATTTACTGGTTTACTGTTTGAGAGTGGTCAGTTTTTACTGGAATACTGTTTCAGAGTGGTCAGTGTTTACTGTTTCAGAGTTGGTCAGTTTTTACTGCTTTACTGTTTCAGAGTGGTCAGTATTTACTGGTTTAATGTTTGAGAGTGGTCAGTTTTTACTGGTTTACTGTTTCAGAGTGGTCAGTATTTACTGCTTTACTGTTTCAGAGTTGGTCAGTTTTTACTGGTTTACTGTTTGAGAGTGGTCAGTATTTACTGGTTTACTGTTTCAGAGTGGTCAGTTTTTATTGGAATACTGTTTCAGAGTGGTCAGTATTTACTGGATTACTGTTTCAGAGTTGGTCAGTTTTTACTGGTTTACTGTTTCAGAGTGGTCAGTATTTACTGGTTTACTGTTTCAGAGTGGTCAGTATTTACTGGTTTACTGTTTCGAAGTGGTCAGTTTTTATTGGAATACTGTTTCAGAGTGGTCAGTATTTACTGGTTTACTGTTTCAGAGTTGGTCAGTTTTTACTGGTTTACTGTTTCAGAGTGGTCAGTATTTACTGGTTTACTGTTTCAGAGTGGTCAGTATTTACTGGTTTACTGTTTCAGAGTTGGTCAGTTTTTACTGGTTTACTGTTTCAGAGTGGTCAGTTTGTACTGATTTACTGTTTCAGAGTGGTCAGTTTTTACTGGTTTACTGTTTCAGAGTTGGTCAGTTTTTACTGGTTTACTGTTTCAGAGTGGTCAGTATTTACTGGTTTACTGTTATAGAGTGGTCAGTTTTTACTGGTTTACTGTTTCAGAGTGGTCAGTATTTACTGGTTTACTGCTTCAGAGTTGGTCAGTTTTTACTGGTTTATTGTTTCAGAGTGGTCAGTATTTACTGGTTTACTGTTTCGAAGTGGTCAGTTTGTATTGATTTACTGTTTCAGAGTGGTCAGTATTTACTGGTTTACTGTTTCAGAGTTGGTCAGTTTTTACTGGTTTACTGTTTGAGAGTGGTCAGTTTTTACTGGTTTACTGTTTGAGAGTGGTCAGTTTTTACTTGTTTACTGTTTCAGAGTTGGTCAGTTTTACTGGTGTTCTGTTTCAGAGGAGTCAGTTTTTACTGGTTTACTGTTTCAGAGTGGTCAGTTTTTACTGGTTTACTGTTTCAGAGTGGTCAGTATTTACTGGTTTACTGTTTCAGAGTGGTCAGTATTTACTGGTTTACTGTTTCAGAGTGGTCAGTTTGTACTGGTTTACTGTTTCAGAGTGGTCAGTATTTACTGGTTTACTGTTTGAGAGTGGTCAGTTTTTACTGGTTTACTGTTTCAGAGTGGTCAGTATTTACTGGTTTACTGTTTCAGAGTTGGTCAGTTTTTACTGGTTTACTGTTTCAAAGTGGTCAGTTTATACTGATTTACTGTTTCACAGTGGTCAGTATTTACTGGTTTACTGTTTCACAGTGGTCAGTTTTACTGGTTTACTGTTTCAGAGTGGTCAGTATTTACTGGTTTACTGTTTCAGAGTTGGTCAGTTTTTACTGGTTTACTGTTTCAAAGTGGTCAGTTTATACTGATTTACTGTTTCACAGTGGTCAGTATTTACTGGTTTACTGTTTCAGAGTGGTCAGTTTTACTGGTTTACTGTTTCAGAGTGGTCAGTATTTACTGGTTTACTGTTTCAGGGTGATCAGTGTTTACTGGTTTACTGTTTCAGAGTGGTCAGTTTTTACTGGTTTACTGTTTCAAAGTGGTCAGTTTGTAGTGATTTACTGTTTCAGATTGATCAGTGTTTACTGGTTTACTGTTTCAGAGTGGTCAGTAATTACTGGTTTACTGTTTCAGGGTGATCAGTGTTTACTGGTTTACTGTTTCGAAGTGGTCAGTTTGTACTGATTTACTGTTTCAGAGTGGTCAGTATTTACTGGTTTACTGTTTCAGAGTGGTCAGTATTTACTGGTTTACTGTTTCAGAGTGGTCAGTTTGTAGTGATTTACTGTTTCAGAGTGGTCAGTTTGTACTGGTTTACTGTTTCAGAGTGGTCAGTTTTTACTGGTTTACTGTTTCAGAGTGGTCAGTATTTACTGGTTTACTGTTTGAGAGTGGTCAGTTTTTACTGGTTTACTGTTTCAGAGTGGTCAGTATTTACTGGTTTACTGTTTCAGAGTTGGTCAGTTTTTACTGGTTTACTGTTTCAAAGTGGTCAGTTTATACTGATTTACTGTTTCACAGTGGTCAGTATTTACTGGTTTACTGTTTCACAGTGGTCAGTTTTACTGGTTTACTGTTTCAGAGTGGTCAGTATTTACTGGTTTACTGTTTCAGAGTTGGTCAGTTTTTACTGGTTTACTGTTTCAAAGTGGTCAGTTTATACTGATTTACTGTTTCACAGTGGTCAGTATTTACTGGTTTACTGTTTCAGAGTGGTCAGTTTTACTGGTTTACTGTTTCAGAGTGGTCAGTATTTACTGGTTTACTGTTTCAGGGTGATCAGTGTTTACTGGTTTACTGTTTCAGAGTGGTCAGTTTTTACTGGTTTACTGTTTCAAAGTGGTCAGTTTGTAGTGATTTACTGTTTCAGATTGATCAGTGTTTACTGGTTTACTGTTTCAGAGTGGTCAGTAATTACTGGTTTACTGTTTCAGGGTGATCAGTGTTTACTGGTTTACTGTTTCAGAGTGGTCAGTTTTACTGGTTTACCGTTTCAGAGTGGTCAGTATTTACTGGTTTACTGTTTCAGAGTGGTCAGTATTTACTGGATTACTGTTTCAGAGTGGTCAGTAATTACTGGTTTACTGTTTCAGGGTGATCAGTGTTTACTGGTTTACTGTTTCAGAGTGGTCAGTTTTACTGGTTTACCGTTTCAGAGTGGTCAGTTTTTACTGGTTTACTGTTTCAGAGTTGGTCAGTATTTACTGGTTTATTGTTTCAGAGTTGGTCAGTTTGTACTGGTTTACTGTTTGAGAGTGGTCAGTTTTTACTGGTTTACTGTTTGAGAGTGGTCAGTATTTACTGGTTTACTGTTTCAGAGTTGGTCAGTTTTTACTGGTTTACTGTTTCAGAGTGGTCAGTTTTTACTGGTTTACTGTTTCAGAGTGGTCAGTATTTACTGGTTTACTGTTTCAGAGTTGGTCAGTTTTTACTGGTTTACTGTTTCAGAGTGGTCAGTATTTACTGGTTTACTGTTTCGAAGTGGTCAGTTTGTACTGATTTACTGTTTCAGAGTGGTCAGTTTTTACTGGTTTACTGTTTCAGAGTGGTCAGTTTGTAGTGATTTACTGTTTGAGAGTGGTCAGTTTGTACTGGTTTACTGTTTCAGAGTGGTCAGTTTTTACTGGTTTACTGTTTCAGAGTGGTCAGTTTTACTGGTTTACTGTTTCAGAGTGGTCAGTATTTACTGGTTTACCGTTTCAGAGTTGGTCAGTTTTTACTGGTTTACTGTTTCAAAGTGGTCAGTTTATACTGATTTACTGTTTCAGAGTGGTCAGTATTTACTGGTTTACTGTTTCAAAGTGGTCAGTGTGTACAGGTTTACTGTTTCAGGGTGATCAGTGTTTACTGGTTTACTGTTTCAGAGTGGTCAGTATTACTGGTTTACCGTTTCAGAGTGGTCAGTATTTACTGGTTTACTGTTTCAGAGTGGTCAGTATTTACTGGTTTACTGTTTGAGAGTGGTCAGTTTTACTGGTTTACTGTTTCTGAGTTGGTCAGTATTTACTGGTTTACTGTTTCAGAGTTGGTCAGTTTTACTGGTTTACTGTTTCAGAGTGGTCAGTATTTACTGGTTTACTGTTTCAGGGTGATCAGTGTTTACTGGTTTACTGTTTCAGAGTGGTCAGTATTTACTGGTTTACTGTTTCAAAGTGGTCAGTTTGTAGTGATTTACTGTTTCAGAGTGGTCAGTGTTTACTGGTTTACTGTTTCAGAGTGGTCAGTGTTTACTGGTTTACTGTTTCAGAGTGGTCAGTTTTACTGGTTTACTGTTTCAGAGTGGTCAGTGTTTACTGGTTTACTGTTTCAGAGTGGTCAGTTTTACTGGTTTACTGTTTCAGAGTGGTCAGTGTTTACTGGTTTACTGTTTCAGAGTGGTCAGTTTTTACTGGTTTACTGTTTCAAAGTGGTCCGTTTATACTGATTTACTGTTTCAGAGTGGTCAGTGTTTACTGGTTTACTGTTTCAGAGTGGTCAGTTTTACTGGTTTACTGTTTCAGAGTGGTCAGTATTTACTGGTTTACTGTTTCAGAGTGGTCAGTTTTACTGGTTTACTGTTTCAGAGTGGTCAGTGTTTACTGGTTTACTGTTTCAGAGTGGTCAGTATTTACTGGTTTACTGTTTCAGAGTTGGTCAGTTTTTACTGCTTTACTGTTTGAGAGTGGTCAGTTTTTACTGGTTTACTGTTTGAGAGTGGTCAGTTTTTACTGGTTTACTGTTTCAGAGTTGGTCAGTTTTACTGGTGTTCTGTTTCAGAGTAGTCAGTTTTTACTGGTTTACTGTTTCAGAGTGGTCAGTTTTTACTGGTTTACTGTTTGAGAGTGGTCAGTTTTTACTGGTTTACTGTTTCAGAGTGGTCAGTATTTACTGGTTTACTGTTTCAGAGTGGTCAGTTTTTACTGGTTTACTGTTTCAAAGTGGTCCGTTTATACTGATTTACTGTTTCACAGTGGTCACTATTTACTGGTTTACTGTTTCAGAGTGGTCAGTTTTACTGGTTTACTGTTTCAGAGTGGTCAGTATTTACTGGTTTACTGTTTCAGAGTGGTCAGTTTTACTGGTTTACTGTTTCAGAGTGGTCAGTGTTTACTGGTTTACTGTTTCAGAGTGGTCAGTGTTTACTGGTTTACTGTTTCAGAGTGGTCAGTGTTTACTGGTTTACTGTTTCAGAGTGGTCAGTATTTACTGGTTTACTGTTTCAGAGTGGTCAGTATTTACTGGTTTACTGTTTCAGGGTGATCAGTGTTTACTGGTTTACTGTTTCAGAGTGGTCAGTTTTACTGGTTTACCGTTTCAGAGTGGTCAGTGTTTACTGGTTTACTGTTTCAGGGTGATCAGTGTTTACTGGTTTACTGTTTCAGAGTGGTCAGTTTTACTGGTTTACCGTTTCAGAGTGGTCAGTATTTACTGGTTCACTGTTTCAGGGTGATCAGTGTTTACTGGTTTACTGTTTCAGAGTGATCAGTGTTTACTGGTTTAGCTGTCTGTGTGGCATGTGAGGGCTGAATTTCCCGGAAGGCGGGCAATGAGGACTGTGTTACATGATGATGTCACCTTGTAACAGAGGAAAGGACTGGAATTCCTGTGAGGCATAATAGAAGCTCATTAAAATTAAATGGTTAAAGACTGACCTGCAATGTCTGGACCCCGTTTAGAAAGTCCTTAAATTCAAAGCCCCGTGTCTGAATCCCCGTGTGGCCTCACTGTGTGCAAGAATGTTGGAGAACGTGTGGAATTCCGCTCGTCCTGCTGCTGCTCGGTGGGGTTCGAGCGTGCTCATTGGCCGCCTGGCTGTGAGCGAAGAATGAAAACATCAATCACTTCCGCTCTGCGTGCATCATCTCCACTACTGTCTCCTGTAGGGTTCAGAAGCAGGAACCGCCTCCACTTCGGACCTCCAGACTCGAGTTCAGCTTCTTTAACTGTTCTGTTTATTAGAGTAGACCCCGTAACCCGTGTGGGCCTGAAACAGACGTCCAGCTCTGCTTTACGAGCTCCGAGTACAAATACTGGAGCTGTAACATCCCCGATTTGAGCCCAGCAGGTCAGCGAAGCCTGTAGGGTTTTCAGGAAAGCGACCGCGGGCTTTTATTAACATGCAGCACATAAATAAACAACCTGCGTTCATAAATAAACAACCTGCGTTCATAAATAAACAACCTGCGTTCATAAATAAACAACCTGCGTTCATAAAAAACAACCTGCGTTCATAAAAAACAACCTGCGTTCATAAAAAACAACCTGCTTTTATTGGTTTGTGTTGTGCACACAGACAGATATGATGAGATATGCCTCATCACAGCCACCATATTTTGTTGCAAAATAAGTTATGCTAATAAGTAATAAAAACATAATTTGGTGCTGCTAACAGACTTCATTGATTAAATATTGATTAAATATTGATGTCATTTCCCCTGAGCCCTTGATACCAAATGTTCTGTGCAAAAATTAATATACTGTGAAAATAGTAATAATAAGAAGAAAAATAAAAAACAGCAACAAACAATAATAACATTAATAATAATAATAATAATAATAATAATAATAATAATAATAATAATAACAATAATAATAATAATAGTTACATTATTATTATTATTATTATTATTATTATTATTATTTTATTATTATTATAGGAGCAGAAGAAGAAGTACTGTTTATTTGCTGAATTGAACATATTTGGGGGAAATAAAGAGCACAGTGAATTGCTAATATAATACGGAAGCGTTGGTATATATGGTGCATATACAGTAACCTTGTAAGTTTTAGCTACTCTGAGACATTATTATATATAAAAGCTATTATTTTCCCGACAGAAAGCTTTTATTTACCCAATAAAACACTTTATTATTAAATATTAATCAGTATTAATAGAGCTTTTACATACAGCAGTGTGTTTATTTAACTCTTTCCAAGCTTCTCCTAAACAACCCAGTATTATTATCAGTTCTCATCTAATACCTGCTTTGACTGCTCAGTACTTCATTAAGCTAAATCAAGATTTGCTGCTGAAGGAACTGAACACATTCATACAATGTCTGGGGCGTCCAGGAGAAATCTGGAACCTAACTTTGTTCTTCAAACTGGATCAAGATCTGATCTACTTCTCTCACAATAACATATTCATGTTACTTTGTATTGTATGTCTGATTATTTACATCTGTTCTAATCAGATCTGCTGATCTTACTGGTGATCAGACACTTACTGATCAGATAAAGACTTTAAACTTACAGACTGTAGTTCATCTGATTCTCTGTATACTTTTTTACTTTGTTCTTTAATGATCATGTCCCGAACAGGACCTGGGTGTTGTAGGTTGTTGTTTAGGAGTTTGTATTTAGTGCTGGGTGTTGTAGGTTGTTGTTTAGTAGTTTATATTCAGTGCTGGGTGTTGTAGGTTGTTGTTTAGGAGTTTGTATTCAGTGCTGGGTGTTGTAGGTTGTTGTTTAGTAGTTTATATTCAGTGCTGGGTGTTGTAGGTTGTTGTTTAGGAGTTTATATTCAGTGCTGGGTGTTGTAGGTTGTTGTTTAGTAGTTTGTATTCAGTGCTGGGTGTTGTAGGTTGTTGTTTAGTAGTTTGTATTCAGTGCTGGGTGTTGTAGGTTGTTGTTTAGGAGTTTGTATTCAGTGCTGGGTGTTGTAGGTTGTTGTTTAGGAGTTTGTATTCAGTGCTGGGTGTTGTGGGTTGTTGTTTAGTAGTTTGTATTTAGTGCTGGGTGTTGTAGGTTGTTGTTTAGTAGTTTGTATTCAGTGCTGGGTGTTGTAGGTTGTTGTTTAGTAGTTTGTATTCAGTGCTGGGTGTTGTAGGTTGTTTAGGAGTTTGTATTCAGTGCTGGGTGTTGTAGGTTGTTTAGGAGTTTGTATTCAGTGCTGGGTGTTGTAGGTTGTTTAGGAGTTTGTATTCAGTGCTGGGTGTTGTAGGTTGTTGTTTAGGAGTTTGTATTCAGTGCTGGGTGTTGTAGGTTGTTTAGGAGTTTGTATTCAGTGCTGGGTGTTGTAGGTTGTTTAGGAGTTTGTATTCAGTGCTGGGTGTTGTAGGTTGTTTAGGAGTTTGTATTCAGTGCTGGGTGTTGTAGGTTGTTTAGGAGTTTGTATTCAGTGCTGGGTGTTGTAGGTTGTTGTTTAGTAGTTTGTATTCAGTGCTGGGTGTTGTAGGTTGTTGTTTAGGAGTTTGTATTTAGTGCTGGGTGTTGTAGGTTGTTGTTTAGGAGTTTGTATTCAGTGCTGGGTGTTGTAGGTTGTTGTTTAGTAGTTTGTATTCAGTGCTGGGTGTTGTAGGTTGTTTAGTAGTTTGTATTCAGTGCTGGGTGTTGTAGGTTGTTTAGGAGTTTGTATTCAGTGCTGGGTGTTGTAGGTTGTTGTTTAGGAGTTTATATTCAGTGCTGGGTGTTGTAGGTTGTTGTTTAGGAGTTTGTATTCAGTGCTGGGTGTTGTAGGTTGTTGTTTAGTAGTTTGTTTTCAGTGCTGGGTGTTGTAGGTTGTTTAGTAGTTTGTATTCAGTGCTGGGTGTTGTAGGTTGTTGTTTAGGAGTTTGTATTCAGTGCTGGGTGTTGTAGGTTGTTGTTTAGTAGTTTGTATTCAGTGCTGGGTGTTGTAGGTTGTTTAGGAGTTTGTATTCAGTGCTGGGTGTTGTAGGTTGTTGTTTAGTAGTTTGTATTCAGTGCTGGGTGTTGTAGGTTGTTTAGGAGTTTGTATTCAGTGCTGGGTGTTGTAGGTTGTTGTTTAGGAGTTTGTATTCAGTGCTGGGTGTTGTAGGTTGTTGTTTAGGAGTTTGTATTCAGTGCTGGGTGTTGTAGGTTGTTATTTAGTAGTTTGTATTCAGTGCTGGGTGTTGTAGGTTGTTTAGTAGTTTGTATTCAGTGCTGGGTGTTGTAGGTTGTTGTTTAGGAGTTTGTATTCAGTGCTGGGTGTTGTAGGTTGTTTAGTAGTTTGTATTCAGTGCTGGGTGTTGTAGGTTGTTGTTTAGGAGTTTGTATTCAGTGCTGGGTGTTGTAGGTTGTTGTTTAGTAGTTTGTATTCAGTGCTGGGTGTTGTAGGTTGTTGTTTAGGAGTTTGTATTCAGTGCTGGGTGTTGTAGGTTGTTGTTTAGGAGTTTGTATTCAGTGCTGGGTGTTGTAGGTTGTTTAGTAGTTTGTATTCAGTGCTGGGTGTTGTAGGTTGTTGTTTAGGAGTTAGTATTCAGTGCTGGGTGTTGTAGGTTGTTGTTTAGTAGTTTGTATTCAGTGCTGGGTGTTGTAGGTTGTTTAGTAGTTTGTATTCAGTGCTGGGTGTTGTAGGTTGTTGTTTAGGAGTTTGTATTCAGTGCTGGGTGTTGTAGGTTGTTGTTTAGGAGTTTGTATTCAGTGCTGGGTGTTGTAGGTTGTTTAGTAGTTTGTATTCAGTGCTGGGTGTTGTAGGTTGTTGTTTAGGAGTTTGTATTCAGTGCTGGGTGTTGTAGGTTGTTGTTTAGGAGTTTGTATTCAGTGCTGGGTGTTGTAGGTTGTTGTTTAGGAGTTTGTATTCAGTGCTGGGTGTTGTAGGTTGTTGTTTAGGAGTTTGTATTCAGTGCTGGGTGTTGTAGGTTGTTGTTTAGTAGTTTGTATTCAGTGCTGGGTGTTGTAGGTTGTTGTTTAGGAGTTTGTATTCAGTGCTGGGTGTTGTAGGTTGTTGTTTAGGAGTTTGTATTCAGTGCTGGGTGTTGTAGGTTGTTGTTTAGTAGTTTGTATTCAGTGCTGGGTGTTGTAGGTTGTTGTTTAGGAGTTTGTATTCAGTGCTGGGTGTTGTAGGTTGTTTAGGAGTTTGTATTCAGTGCTGGGTGTTGTAGGTTGTTTAGTAGTTTGTATTCAGTGCTGGGTGTTGTAGGTTGTTGTTTAGGAGTTTGTATTCAGTGCTGGGTGTTGTAGGTTGTTTAGGAGTTTGTATTCAGTGCTGGGTGTTGTAGGTTGTTTAGTAGTTTGTATTCAGTGCTGGGTGTTGTAGGTTGTTTAGTAGTTTGTATTCAGTGCTGGGTGTTGTAGGTTGTTGTTTAGGAGTTTGTATTCAGTGCTGGGTGTTGTAGGTTGTTGTTTAGGAGTTTGTATTCAGTGCTGGCTGTTGTAGGTTGTTTAGGAGTTTGTATTCAGTGCTGGGTGTTGAAGGTTGTTGTTTAGGAGTTTGTATTCAGTGCTGGGTGTTGTGGGTTGTTGTTTAGTAGTTTGTATTCAGTGCTGGGTGTTGTAGGTTGTTGTTTAGGAGTTTGTATTCAGTGCTGGGTGTTGTAGGATGTTGTTTAGTAGTTTGTATTCAGTGCTGGGTGTTTTAGGTTGTTTAGGAGGTTGTATTCAGTGCTGGGTGTTGTAGGTTGTTGTTTAGTAGTTTGTATTCAGTGCTGGGTGTTGTAGGTTGTTGTGTAGTAGTTTGTATTCAGTGCTGGGTGTTGTAGGTTGTTGTTTAGGAGTTTGTATTCAGTGCTGGGTGTTGTAGGTTGTTGTTTAGTAGTTTGTATTCAGTGCTGGGTGTTGTAGGTTGTTTAGGAGTTTGTATTCAGTGCTGGGTGTTGTAGGTTGTTTAGAAGTTATTATTCAGTGCTGGGTGTTGTAGGTTGTTGTTTAGGAGTTTGTATTCAGTGCTGGGTGTTGTAGGTTGTTTAGGAGTTTGTATTCAGTGCTGGGTGTTGTAGGTTGTTTAGTAGTTTGTATTCAGTGCTGGGTGTTGTAGGTTGTTTAGTAGTTTGTATTCAGTACTGGGTGTTATGGGTTGTTTAGTAGTTTGTATTCAGTGCTGGGTGTTGTAGGTTGTTTAGTAGTTTGTATTCAGTGCTGGGTGTTGTAGGTTGTTGTTTAGTAGTTTGTATTCAGTGCTGGGTGTTGTAGGTTGTTGTTTAGTAGTTTGTATTCATTGCTGGGTGTTGTAGGTTGTTGTTTAGGAGTTTGTATTCAGTGCTGGGTGTTGTAGGATGTTGTTTAGGAGTTTGTATTCAGTGCTGGGTGTTGTATGTTGTTGTTTAGGAGTTTGTATTCAGTGCTGGGTGTTGTAGGTTGTTGTTTAGTAGTTTGTATTCAGTGCTGGGTGTTGTAGGTTGTTTAGGAGTTTGTATTCAGTGCTGGGTGTTGTAGGTTGTTGTTTAGTAGTTTGTATTCAGTGCTGGGTGTTGTAGGTTGCTGTTTAGGAGTTTGTATTCAGTGCTGGGTGTTGTAGGTTGTTGTTTAGTAGTTTGTATTCAGTGCTGGGTGTTGTATGTTGTTGTTTAGTAGTTTGTATTCAGTGCTGGGTGTTGTAGGTTGTTGTTTAGGAGTTTGTATTCAGTGCTGGGTGTTGTAGGTTGTTGTTTAGTAGTTTGTATTCAGTGCTGGGTGTTGTAGGTTGTTTAGTAGTTTGTATTCAGTGCTGGGTGTTGTAGGTTGTTTAGGAGTTTGTATTCAGTGCTGGGTGTTGTAGGTTGTTGTTTAGTAGTTTGTATTCAGTGCTGGGTGTTGTAGGTTGTTGTTTAGGAGTTTGTATTCAGTGCTGGGTGTTGTAGGTTGTTGTTTAGGAGTTTGTATTCAGTGCTGGGTGTTGTAGGTTGTTGTTTAGTAGTTTGTATTCAGTGCTGGGTGTTGTAGGTTGTTTAGTAGTTTGTATTCAGTGCTGGGTGTTGTAGGTTGTTTAGGAGTTTGTATTCAGTGCTGGGTGTTGTAGGTTGTTGTTTAGGAGTTTATATTCAGTGCTGGGTGTTGTAGGTTGTTGTTTAGGAGTTTGTATTCAGTGCTGGGTGTTGTAGGTTGTTGTTTAGTAGTTTGTTTTCAGTGCTGGGTGTTGTAGGTTGTTGTTTAGGAGTTTGTATTCAGTGCTGGGTGTTGTAGGTTGTTGTTTAGGAGTTTGTATTCAGTGCTGGGTGTTGTAGGTTGTTGTTTAGTAGTTTGTATTCAGTGCTGGGTGTTGTAGGTTGTTGTTTAGGAGTTTGTATTCAGTGCTGGGTGTTGTAGGTTGTTGTTTAGGAGTTTGTATTTAGTGCTGGGTGTTGTAGGTTGTTTAGTAGTTTGTATTCAGTGCTGGGTGTTGTAGGTTGTTGTTTAGGAGTTTGTATTTAGTGCTGGGTGTTGTAGGTTGTTGTTTAGGAGTTTGTATTCAGTGCTGGGTGTTGTAGGTTGTTGTTTAGTAGTTTGTATTCAGTGCTGGGTGTTGTAGGTTGTTTAGTAGTTTGTATTCAGTGCTGGGTGTTGTAGGTTGTTTAGGAGTTTGTATTCAGTGCTGGGTGTTGTAGGTTGTTGTTTAGGAGTTTATATTCAGTGCTGGGTGTTGTAGGTTGTTGTTTAGGAGTTTGTATTCAGTGCTGGGTGTTGTAGGTTGTTGTTTAGTAGTTTGTTTTCAGTGCTGGGTGTTGTAGGTTGTTGTTTAGGAGTTTGTATTCAGTGCTGGGTGTTGTAGGTTGTTGTTTAGGAGTTTGTATTCAGTGCTGGGTGTTGTAGGTTGTTGTTTAGGAGTTTGTATTCAGTGCTGGGTGTTGTAGGTTGTTGTTTAGGAGTTTGTATTTAGTGCTGGGTGTTGTAGGTTGTTTAGTAGTTTGTATTCAGTGCTGGGTGTTGTAGGTTGTTGTTTAGGAGTTTGTATTTAGTGCTGGGTGTTGTAGGTTGTTGTTTAGTAGTTTGTATTCAGTGCTGGGTGTTGTAGGTTGTTGTTTAGGAGTTTGTATTCAGTGCTGGGTGTTGTAGGTTGTTGTTTAGGAGTTTGTATTCAGTGCTGGGTGTTGTAGGTTGTTGTTTAGGAGTTTTTATTCAGTGCTGGGTGTTGTAGGTTGTTGTTTAGGAGTTTGTATTCAGTGCTGGGTGTTGTAGGTTGTTGTTTAGTAGTTTGTATTCAGTGCTGGGTGTTGTAGGTTGTTGTTTAGTAGTTTGTATTCAGTGCTGGGTGTTGTAGGTTGTTTAGTAGTTTGTATTCAGTGCTGGGTGTTGTAGGTTGTTTAGGAGTTTGTATTCAGTGCTGGGTGTTGTAGGTTGTTGTTTAGGAGTTTATATTCAGTGCTGGGTGTTGTAGGTTGTTGTTTAGGAGTTTGTATTCAGTGCTGGGTGTTGTAGGTTGTTGTTTAGTAGTTTGTTTTCAGTGCTGGGTGTTGTAGGTTGTTTAGTAGTTTGTATTCAGTGCTGGGTGTTGTAGGTTGTTGTTTAGGAGTTTGTATTCAGTGCTGGGTGTTGTAGGTTGTTTAGGAGTTTGTATTCAGTGCTGGGTGTTGTAGGTTGTTTAGAAGTTATTATTCAGTGCTGGGTGTTGTAGGTTGTTGTTTAGGAGTTTGTATTCAGTGCTGGGTGTTGTAGGTTGTTTAGGAGTTTGTATTCAGTGCTGGGTGTTGTAGGTTGTTTAGTAGTTTGTATTCAGTGCTGGGTGTTGTAGGTTGTTTAGTAGTTTGTATTCAGTACTGGGTGTTATGGGTTGTTTAGTAGTTTGTATTCAGTGCTGGGTGTTGTAGGTTGTTTAGTAGTTTGTATTCAGTGCTGGGTGTTGTAGGTTGTTGTTTAGTAGTTTGTATTCAGTGCTGGGTGTTGTAGGTTGTTGTTTAGTAGTTTGTATTCAGTGCTGGGTGTTGTAGGTTGTTGTTTAGGAGTTTGTATTCAGTGCTGGGTGTTGTAGGATGTTGTTTAGGAGTTTGTATTCAGTGCTGGGTGTTGTATGTTGTTGTTTAGGAGTTTGTATTCAGTGCTGGGTGTTGTAGGTTGTTGTTTAGTAGTTTGTATTCAGTGCTGGGTGTTGTAGGTTGTTTAGGAGTTTGTGTTCAGTGCTGGGTGTTGTAGGTTGTTGTTTAGTAGTTTGTATTCAGTGCTGGGTGTTGTAGGTTGCTGTTTAGGAGTTTGTATTCAGTGCTGGGTGTTGTAGGTTGTTGTTTAGTAGTTTGTATTCAGTGCTGGGTGTTGTATGTTGTTGTTTAGTAGTTTGTATTCAGTGCTGGGTGTTGTAGGTTGTTGTTTAGGAGTTTGTATTCAGTGCTGGGTGTTGTAGGTTGTTGTTTAGTAGTTTGTATTCAGTGCTGGGTGTTGTAGGTTGTTTAGTAGTTTGTATTCAGTGCTGGGTGTTGTAGGTTGTTTAGGAGTTTGTATTCAGTGCTGGGTGTTGTAGGTTGTTGTTTAGTAGTTTGTATTCAGTGCTGGGTGTTGTAGGTTGTTGTTTAGGAGTTTGTATTCAGTGCTGGGTGTTGTAGGTTGTTGTTTAGGAGTTTGTATTCAGTGCTGGGTGTTGTAGGTTGTTGTTTAGTAGTTTGTATTCAGTGCTGGGTGTTGTAGGTTGTTTAGTAGTTTGTATTCAGTGCTGGGTGTTGTAGGTTGTTTAGGAGTTTGTATTCAGTGCTGGGTGTTGTAGGTTGTTGTTTAGGAGTTTATATTCAGTGCTGGGTGTTGTAGGTTGTTGTTTAGGAGTTTGTATTCAGTGCTGGGTGTTGTAGGTTGTTGTTTAGTAGTTTGTTTTCAGTGCTGGGTGTTGTAGGTTGTTGTTTAGGAGTTTGTATTCAGTGCTGGGTGTTGTAGGTTGTTGTTTAGGAGTTTGTATTCAGTGCTGGGTGTTGTAGGTTGTTGTTTAGTAGTTTGTATTCAGTGCTGGGTGTTGTAGGTTGTTGTTTAGGAGTTTGTATTCAGTGCTGGGTGTTGTAGGTTGTTGTTTAGGAGTTTGTATTTAGTGCTGGGTGTTGTAGGTTTTTTAGTAGTTTGTATTCAGTGCTGGGTGTTGTAGGTTGTTGTTTAGGAGTTTGTATTTAGTGCTGGGTGTTGTAGGTTCTTGTTTAGGAGTTTGTATTCAGTGCTGGGTGTTGTAGGTTGTTGTTTAGTAGTTTGTATTCAGTGCTGGGTGTTGTAGGTTGTTTAGTAGTTTGTATTCAGTGCTGGGTGTTGTAGGTTGTTTAGGAGTTTGTATTCAGTGCTGGGTGTTGTAGGTTGTTGTTTAGGAGTTTATATTCAGTGCTGGGTGTTGTAGGTTGTTGTTTAGGAGTTTGTATTCAGTGCTGGGTGTTGTAGGTTGTTGTTTAGTAGTTTGTTTTCAGTGCTGGGTGTTGTAGGTTGTTGTTTAGGAGTTTGTATTCAGTGCTGGGTGTTGTAGGTTGTTGTTTAGGAGTTTGTATTCAGTGCTGGGTGTTGTAGGTTGTTGTTTAGGAGTTTGTATTCAGTGCTGGGTGTTGTAGGTTGTTGTTTAGTAGTTTGTATTCAGTGCTGGGTGTTGTAGGTTGTTGTTTAGGAGTTTGTATTCAGTGCTGGGTGTTGTAGGTTGTTGTTTAGGAGTTTGTATTTAGTGCTGGGTGTTGTAGGTTGTTTAGTAGTTTGTATTCAGTGCTGGGTGTTGTAGGTTGTTGTTTAGGAGTTTGTATTTAGTGCTGGGTGTTGTAGGTTGTTGTTTAGTAGTTTGTATTCAGTGCTGGGTGTTGTAGGTTGTTGTTTAGGAGTTTGTATTCAGTGCTGGGTGTTGTAGGTTGTTGTTTAGGAGTTTGTATTCAGTGCTGGGTGTTGTAGGTTGTTGTTTAGGAGTTTTTATTCAGTGCTGGGTGTTGTAGGTTGTTGTTTAGGAGTTTGTATTCAGTGCTGGGTGTTGTAGGTTGTTGTTTAGTAGTTTGTATTCAGTGCTGGGTGTTGTAGGTTGTTGTTTAGTAGTTTGTATTCAGTGCTGGGTGTTGTAGGTTGTTTAGTAGTTTGTATTCAGTGCTGGGTGTTGTAGGTTGTTTAGGAGTTTGTATTCAGTGCTGGGTGTTGTAGGTTGTTGTTTAGGAGTTTATATTCAGTGCTGGGTGTTGTAGGTTGTTGTTTAGGAGTTTGTATTCAGTGCTGGGTGTTGTAGGTTGTTGTTTAGTAGTTTGTTTTCAGTGCTGGGTGTTGTAGGTTGTTTAGTAGTTTGTATTCAGTGCTGGGTGTTGTAGGTTGTTGTTTAGGAGTTTGTATTCAGTGCTGGGTGTTGTAGGTTGTTGTTTAGGAGTTTGTATTCAGTGCTGGGTGTTGTAGGTTGTTGTTTAGTAGTTTGTATTCAGTGCTGGGTGTTGTAGGTTGTTTAGGAGTTTGTATTCAGTGCTGGGTGTTGTAGGTTGTTGTTTAGTAGTTTGTATTCAGTGCTGGGTGTTGTAGGTTGTTTAGGAGTTTGTATTCAGTGCTGGGTGTTGTAGGTTGTTGTTTAGGAGTTTGTATTCAGTGCTGGGTGTTGTAGGTTGTTGTTTAGGAGTTTGTATTCAGTGCTGGGTGTTGTAGGTTGTTATTTAGTAGTTTGTATTCAGTGCTGGGTGTTGTAGGTTGTTTAGTAGTTTGTATTCAGTGCTGGGTGTTGTAGGTTGTTGTTTAGGAGTTTGTATTCAGTGCTGGGTGTTGTAGGTTGTTTAGTAGTTTGTATTCAGTGCTGGGTGTTGTAGGTTGTTGTTTAGGAGTTTGTATTCAGTGCTGGGTGTTGTAGGTTGTTGTTTAGTAGTTTGTATTCAGTGCTGGGTGTTGTAGGTTGTTGTTTAGGAGTTTGTATTCAGTGCTGGGTGTTGTAGGTTGTTGTTTAGGAGTTTGTATTCAGTGCTGGGTGTTGTAGGTTGTTTAGTAGTTTGTATTCAGTGCTGGGTGTTGTAGGTTGTTGTTTAGGAGTTTGTATTCAGTGCTGGGTGTTGTAGGTTGTTGTTTAGTAGTTTGTATTCAGTGCTGGGTGTTGTAGGTTGTTTAGTAGTTTGTATTCAGTGCTGGGTGTTGTAGGTTGTTGTTTAGGAGTTTGTATTCAGTGCTGGGTGTTGTAGGTTGTTGTTTAGGAGTTTGTATTCAGTGCTGGGTGTTGTAGGTTGTTTAGTAGTTTGTATTCAGTGCTGGGTGTTGTAGGTTGTTGTTTAGGAGTTTGTATTCAGTGCTGGGTGTTGTAGGTTGTTGTTTAGGAGTTTGTATTCAGTGCTGGGTGTTGTAGGTTGTTGTTTAGGAGTTTGTATTCAGTGCTGGGTGTTGTAGGTTGTTGTTTAGTAGTTTGTATTCAGTGCTGGGTGTTGTAGGTTGTTGTTTAGTAGTTTGTATTCAGTGCTGGGTGTTGTAGGTTGTTTAGTAGTTTGTATTCAGTGCTGGGTGTTGTAGGTTGTTTAGGAGTTTGTATTCAGTGCTGGGTGTTGTAGGTTGTTGTTTAGGAGTTTATATTCAGTGCTGGGTGTTGTAGGTTGTTGTTTAGGAGTTTGTATTCAGTGCTGGGTGTTGTAGGTTGTTGTTTAGTAGTTTGTTTTCAGTGCTGGGTGTTGTAGGTTGTTTAGTAGTTTGTATTCAGTGCTGGGTGTTGTAGGTTGTTGTTTAGGAGTTTGTATTCAGTGCTGGGTGTTGTAGGTTGTTGTTTAGGAGTTTGTATTCAGTGCTGGGTGTTGTAGGTTGTTGTTTAGTAGTTTGTATTCAGTGCTGGGTGTTGTAGGTTGTTTAGGAGTTTGTATTCAGTGCTGGGTGTTGTAGGTTGTTGTTTAGTAGTTTGTATTCAGTGCTGGGTGTTGTAGGTTGTTTAGGAGTTTGTATTCAGTGCTGGGTGTTGTAGGTTGTTGTTTAGGAGTTTGTATTCAGTGCTGGGTGTTGTAGGTTGTTGTTTAGGAGTTTGTATTCAGTGCTGGGTGTTGTAGGTTGTTATTTAGTAGTTTGTATTCAGTGCTGGGTGTTGTAGGTTGTTTAGTAGTTTGTATTCAGTGCTGGGTGTTGTAGGTTGTTGTTTAGGAGTTTGTATTCAGTGCTGGGTGTTGTAGGTTGTTTAGTAGTTTGTATTCAGTGCTGGGTGTTGTAGGTTGTTGTTTAGGAGTTTGTATTCAGTGCTGGGTGTTGTAGGTTGTTGTTTAGTAGTTTGTATTCAGTGCTGGGTGTTGTAGGTTGTTGTTTAGGAGTTTGTATTCAGTGCTGGGTGTTGTAGGTTGTTGTTTAGGAGTTTGTATTCAGTGCTGGGTGTTGTAGGTTGTTTAGTAGTTTGTATTCAGTGCTGGGTGTTGTAGGTTGTTGTTTAGGAGTTTGTATTCAGTGCTGGGTGTTGTAGGTTGTTGTTTAGTAGTTTGTATTCAGTGCTGGGTGTTGTAGGTTGTTTAGTAGTTTGTATTCAGTGCTGGGTGTTGTAGGTTGTTGTTTAGGAGTTTGTATTCAGTGCTGGGTGTTGTAGGTTGTTGTTTAGGAGTTTGTATTCAGTGCTGGGTGTTGTAGGTTGTTTAGTAGTTTGTATTCAGTGCTGGGTGTTGTAGGTTGTTGTTTAGGAGTTTGTATTCAGTACTGGGTGTTGTAGGTTGTTGTTTAGGAGTTTGTATTCAGTGCTGGGTGTTGTAGGTTGTTGTTTAGGAGTTTGTATTCAGTGCTGGGTGTTGTAGGTTGTTGTTTAGGAGTTTGTATTCAGTGCTGGGTGTTGTAGGTTGTTTTTTAGTAGTTTGTATTCAGTGCTGGGTGTTGTAGGTTGTTGTTTAGGAGTTTGTATTCAGTGCTGGGTGTTGTAGGTTGTTGTTTAGGAGTTTGTATTCAGTGCTGGGTGTTGTAGGTTGTTGTTTAGTAGTTTGTATTCAGTGCTGGGTGTTGTAGGTTGTTGTTTAGGAGTTTGTATTCAGTGCTGGGTGTTGTAGGTTGTTTAGGAGTTTGTATTCAGTGCTGGGTGCTGTAGGTTGTTTAGTAGTTTGTATTCAGTGCTGGGTGTTGTAGGTTGTTGTTTAGGAGTTTGTATTCAGTGCTGGGTGTTGTAGGTTGTTTAGGAGTTTGTATTCAGTGCTGGGTGTTGTAGGTTGTTTAGTAGTTTGTATTCAGTGCTGGGTGTTGTAGGTTGTTTAGTAGTTTGTATTCAGTGCTGGGTGTTGTAGGTTGTTGTTTAGGAGTTTGTATTCAGTGCTGGGTGTTGTAGGTTGTTGTTTAGGAGTTTGTATTCAGTGCTGGGTGTTGTAGGTTGTTTAGGAGTTTGTATTCAGTGCTGGGTGTTGAAGGTTGTTGTTTAGGAGTTTGTATTCAGTGCTGGGTGTTGTGGGTTGTTGTTTAGTAGTTTGTATTCAGTGCTGGGTGTTGTAGGTTGTTGTTTAGGAGTTTGTATTCAGTGCTGGGTGTTGTAGGATGTTGTTTAGTAGTTTGTATTCAGTGCTGGGTGTTTTAGGTTGTTTAGGAGGTTGTATTCAGTGCTGGGTGTTGTAGGTTGTTGTTTAGTAGTTTGTATTCAGTGCTGGGTGTTGTAGGTTGTTGTGTAGTAGTTTGTATTCAGTGCTGGGTGTTGTAGGTTGTTGTTTAGGAGTTTGTATTCAGTGCTGGGTGTTGTAGGTTGTTGTTTAGGAGTTTGTATTCAGTGCTGGGTGTTGTAGGTTGTTGTTTAGTAGTTTGTATTCAGTGCTGGGTGTTGTAGGTTGTTTAGGAGTTTGTATTCAGTGCTGGGTGTTGTAGGTTGTTTAGAAGTTATTATTCAGTGCTGGGTGTTGTAGGTTGTTGTTTAGGAGTTTGTATTCAGTGCTGGGTGTTGTAGGTTGTTTAGGAGTTTGTATTCAGTGCTGGGTGTTGTAGGTTGTTTAGTAGTTTGTATTCAGTGCTGGGTGTTGTAGGTTGTTTAGTAGTTTGTATTCAGTACTGGGTGTTATGGGTTGTTTAGTAGTTTGTATTCAGTGCTGGGTGTTGTAGGTTGTTTAGTAGTTTGTATTCAGTGCTGGGTGTTGTAGGTTGTTGTTTAGTAGTTTGTATTCAGTGCTGGGTGTTGTAGGTTGTTGTTTAGTAGTTTGTATTCAGTGCTGGGTGTTGTAGGTTGTTGTTTAGGAGTTTGTATTCAGTGCTGGGTGTTGTAGGATGTTGTTTAGGAGTTTGTATTCAGTGCTGGGTGTTGTAGGTTGTTGTTTAGGAGTTTGTATTCAGTGCTGGGTGTTGTAGGTTGTTGTTTAGTAGTTTGTATTCAGTGCTGGGTGTTGTAGGTTGTTTAGGAGTTTGTATTCAGTGCTGGGTGTTGTAGGTTGTTGTTTAGTAGTTTGTATTCAGTGCTGGGTGTTGTAGGTTGCTGTTTAGGAGTTTGTATTCAGTGCTGGGTGTTGTAGGTTGTTGTTTAGTAGTTTGTATTCAGTGCTGGGTGTTGTATGTTGTTGTTTAGTAGTTTGTATTCAGTGCTGGGTGTTGTAGGTTGTTGTTTAGGAGTTTGTATTCAGTGCTGGGTGTTGTAGGTTGTTGTTTAGTAGTTTGTATTCAGTGCTGGGTGTTGTAGGTTGTTTAGTAGTTTGTATTCAGTGCTGGGTGTTGTAGGTTGTTTAGGAGTTTGTATTCAGTGCTGGGTGTTGTAGGTTGTTGTTTAGGAGTTTATATTCAGTGCTGGGTGTTGTAGGTTGTTGTTTAGGAGTTTGTATTCAGTGCTGGGTGTTGTATGTTGTTGTTTAGTAGTTTTTTTTCAGTGCTGGGTGTTGTAGGTTGTTGTTTAGTAGTTTGTATTCAGTGCTGGGTGTTGTAGGTTGTTTAGGAGTTTGTATTCAGTGCTGGGTGTTGTAGGTTGTTTAGGAGTTTGTATTCAGTGCTGGGTGTTGTAGGTTGTTGTTTAGTAGTTTGTATTCAGTGCTGGGTGTTGTAGGTTGTTGTTTAGGAGTTTGTATTCAGTGCTGGGTGTTGTAGGTTGTTGTTTAGGAGTTTGTATTCAGTGCTGGGTGTTGTAGGTTGTTGTTTAGTAGTTTGTATTCAGTGCTGGGTGTTGTAGGTTGTTTAGTAGTTTGTATTCAGTGCTGGGTGTTGTAGGTTGTTTAGGAGTTTGTATTCAGTGCTGGGTGTTGTAGGTTGTTGTTTAGGAGTTTATATTCAGTGCTGGGTGTTGTAGGTTGTTGTTTAGGAGTTTGTATTCAGTGCTGGGTGTTGTAGGTTGTTGTTTAGTAGTTTGTTTTCAGTGCTGGGTGTTGTAGGTTGTTGTTTAGGAGTTTGTATTCAGTGCTGGGTGTTGTAGGTTGTTGTTTAGGAGTTTGTATTCAGTGCTGGGTGTTGTAGGTTGTTGTTTAGTAGTTTGTATTCAGTGCTGGGTGTTGTAGGTTGTTGTTTAGGAGTTTGTATTCAGTGCTGGGTGTTGTAGGTTGTTGTTTAGGAGTTTGTATTTAGTGCTGGGTGTTGTAGGTTGTTTAGTAGTTTGTATTCAGTGCTGGGTGTTGTAGGTTGTTGTTTAGGAGTTTGTATTTAGTGCTGGGTGTTGTAGGTTGTTGTTTAGGAGTTTGTATTCAGTGCTGGGTGTTGTAGGTTGTTGTTTAGTAGTTTGTATTCAGTGCTGGGTGTTGTAGGTTGTTTAGTAGTTTGTATTCAGTGCTGGGTGTTGTAGGTTGTTTAGGAGTTTGTATTCAGTGCTGGGTGTTGTAGGTTGTTGTTTAGGAGTTTATATTCAGTGCTGGGTGTTGTAGGTTGTTGTTTAGGAGTTTGTATTCAGTGCTGGGTGTTGTAGGTTGTTGTTTAGTAGTTTGTTTTCAGTGCTGGGTGTTGTAGGTTGTTGTTTAGGAGTTTGTATTCAGTGCTGGGTGTTGTAGGTTGTTGTTTAGGAGTTTGTATTCAGTGCTGGGTG
>CM038708.1:3473699-3481199 GCA_021613375.1 Megaleporinus macrocephalus | reverse complement strand
TCTGAGTACTACTTGAGTAATGTCTGAGGAATGTCTGAGTACTTTTTGAGTAATGTCTGAGTACTTTCTGAGTAATGTCTGAGTAATGTCCGAGTAATGTCTGAGTACTATCTGAGTACTATCTGATCAATGTCTGAGTAATATCTGAGTAGTATCTGTGTAGTATCTGAGTAATGTCTGAGTAATGTCTGAGTAACGTCTGAGTAACGTCTGAGTAGTATCTGAGTAATATCTGAGTAATGTCTGAGTAATGACTGACTAGTATCTGAGTAATGTCTGAGTAATGTCTGAGTAATGTCTGAGTAGTATCTGAGTAATGTCTGAGTAATGTCTGAGTAGTATCTGAGTAATGTCTGAGTAATGTCTGGGAAGCTCTGGCTGCTCCTGAGAGACTCTGTGTATCAGTAACATGTTAATGTGTGTATTACACTAGAGCAGTTAGCTTTAGCACCGGAGCTAATGTGTGTATTACACTAGAGCAGTTAGCTTTAGCCCCGGAGCTAATGTGTGTATTACACTAGAGCAGTTAGCTTTAGCCCCGGAGCTAATGTGTGTATTAAACTAGAGCAGTTAGCTTTAGCCCCGGAGCTAATGTGTGTATTACACTAGAGCAGTTGGCTTTAGCCCCGGAGCTAATGTGTGTATTACACTAGAGCAGTTGGCTTTAGCCCCGGAGCTAATGTGTGTATTACACTAGAGCAGTTAGCTTTAGCCCTGGAGCTAATGTGTGTATTACACTAGAGCAGTTAGCTTTAGCCCTGGAGCTAATGTGTGTATTACACTAGAGCAGTTAGCTTTAGCCCCGGAGCTAATGTGTGTATAACCTCACTGTTACTATAATTTATTCATTTTCACTTGTTTGGCCCAACAGTTGCAAAGCTTTCTGCCTGGGGTCCTTCATATGCAGCAGCAGCACTTTTCACCTTAACAATAACACGGAGCTGCCCGCGGACGTGCCTCACTTTAAATCGACACTGCAAAACACTGATATCGGCCGATGCTGATTTATTAAAAAAATACCAAATATCGGCCCCATATATCAGCTGACTGGGTGCTGTAGTTGGTTTCTATGTGTTTGTATTCAGTGCTGGGTGCTGTAGTTGGTTTTCTATGTGTTTGTATTCAGTGCTGGGTGCTGTAGTTGGTTTTCTATGTGTTTGTATTCAGTGCTGGGTGCTGTAGTTGGTTTTCTATGTGTTTGTATTCAGTGCTGGGTGCTGTAGTTGGTTTTCTATGTGTTTGTATTCAGTGCTGGGTGCTGTAGTTGGTTTTCTATGTGTTTGTATTCAGTGCTGGGTGCTGTAGTTGGTTTTCTATGTGTTTGTATTCAGTGCTGGGTGCTGTAGTTGGTTTTATATGTGTTTGTATTCAGTGCTGGGTGCTGTAGTTGGTTTTCTATGTGTTTGTATTCAGTGCTGGGTGCTGTAGTTGGTTTTCTATGTGTTTGTATTCAGTGCTGGGTGCTGTAGTTGGTTTTCTATGTGTTTGTATTCAGTGCTGGGTGCTGTAGTTGGTTTTCTATGTGTTTGTATTCAGTGCTGGGTGCTGTAGTTGGTTTTCTATGTGTTTGTATCAGTGCTGGGTGCTGTAGTTGGTTTCTATGTGTTTGTATTCAGTGCTGGGTGCTGTAGTTGGTTTTCTATGTGTTTGTATTCAGTGCTGGGTGCTGTAGTTGGTTTTCTATGTGTTTGTATTCAGTGCTGGGTGCTGTAGTTGGTTTTCTATGTGTTTGTATTCAGTGCTGGGTGCTGTAGTTGGTTTCTATGTGTTTGTATTCAGTGCTGGGTGCTTGTAGTTGGTTTTCTATGTGTTTGTATTCAGTGCTGGGTGCTGTAGTTGGTTTTCTATGTGTTTGTATTCAGTGCTGGGTGCTGTAGTTGGGTTTCTATGTGTTTGTATTCAGTGCTGGTGCTGTAGTTGGGTTTTCTATGTGTTTGTATTCAGTGCTGGGTGCTGTAGTTGGTTATATGTGTTTGTATTCAGTGCTGGGTGCTGTAGTTGGTTTTCTATTTGTTTGTTCAGTGCGGGTGCTGTAGTTGGTTTTCTATGTGTTTGTATTCAGTGCTGGGGTGCTGTAGTTGGTTTTCTTGTGTTTGTATTCAGTGCTGGGTGCTGTAGTTGGTTTCTATGTGTTTGTATTCAGTGCTGGGTGCTGTAGTTGGTTTTCTATGTGTTTGTATTCAGTGCTGGGTGCTGTAGTTGGTTTTCTATGTGTTTGTATTCAGTGCTGGGTGCTGTAGTTTGGTTTTCTATGTGTTTGTATTCAGTGCTGGGTGCTGTAGTTGGTTTTCTATGTGTTTGTATTCAGTGCTGGGTGCTGTAGTTGGTTTTCTATGTGTTTGTATTCAGTGCTGGGTGCTGTAGTGGTTTTCTATGTGTTTGTATTCAGTGCTGGGTGCTGTAGTTGGTTTTATATGTGTTTGTATTCAGTGCTGGGTGCTGTAGTTGGTTTTCTATGTGTTTGTATTCTGTGCTGTAGTTGGTTTTCTATGTGTTTGTATTCAGTGCTGGGTGCTGTAGTTGGTTTTCTATGTGTTTGTATTCTGTGCTGTAGTTGGTTTTATATGTGTTTGTATTCAGTGCTGGGTGCTGTAGTTGGTTTTCTATGTGTTTGTATTCAGTGCTGGGTGCTGTAGTTGGTTTTCTATGTGTTTGTATTCAGTGCTGGGTGCTGTAGTTGGTTTTCTATGTGTTTGTATTCAGTGCTGGGTGCTGTAGTTGGTTTTCTATGTGTTTGTATTCAGTGCTGGGTGCTGTAGTTGGGTTTCTATGTGTTTGTATTCAGTGCTGGGTGCTGTAGTTGGTTTTCTATGTGTTTGTATTCAGTGCTGGGTGCTGTAGTTGGTTTTCTATGTGTTTGTATTCAGTGCTGGGTGCTGTAGTTGGTTTTCTATGTGTTTGTATTCAGTGCTGGGTGCTGTAGTTGGTTTTCTATGTGTTTGTATTCAGTGCTGGGTGCTGTAGTTGGTTTTCTATGTGTTTGTATTCAGTGCTGGGTGCTGTAGTTGGTTTTCTATGTGTTTGTATTCAGTGCTGGGTGCTGTAGTTGGTTTTCTATGTGTTTGTATTCAGTGCTGGGTGCTGTAGTTGGTTTTCTATGTGTTTGTATTCAGTGCTGGGTGCTGTAGTTGGTTTTCTATGTGTTTGTATTCAGTGCTGGGTGCTGTAGTTGGTTTTCTATGTGTTTGTATTCAGTGCTGGGTGCTGTAGTTGGTTTCTATGTGTTTGTATTCAGTGCTGGGTGCTGTAGTTGGTTTTATATGTGTTTGTATTCAGTGCTGGGTGCTGTAGTTGGTTTTCTATGTGTTTGTATTCAGTGCTGGGTGCTGTAGTTGGTTTTCTATGTGTTTGTATTCAGTGCTGGGTGCTGTAGTTGGTTTTCTATGTGTTTGTATTCAGTGCTGGGTGCTGTAGTTGGTTTTCTATGTGTTTGTATTCAGTGCTGGGTGCTGTAGTTGGTTTTCTATGTGTTTGTATTCAGTGCTGGGTGCTGTAGTTGGTTTCTATGTGTTTGTATTCAGTGCTGGGTGCTGTAGTTGGTTTTCTATGTGTTTGTATTCAGTGCTGGGTGCTGTAGTTGGTTTTCTATGTGTTTGTATTCAGTGCTGGGTGCTGTAGTTGGTTTTCTATGTGTTTGTATTCAGTGCTGGGTGCTGTAGTTGGTTTTCTATGTGTTTGTATTCAGTGCTGGGTGCTGTAGTTGGTTTTCTATGTGTTTGTATTCAGTGCTGGGTGCTGTAGTTGGTTTTCTATGTGTTTGTATTCAGTGCTGGGTGCTGTAGTTGGTTTTCTATGTGTTTGTATTCAGTGCTGGGTGCTGTAGTTGGTTTTCTATGTGTTTGTATTCAGTGCTGGGTGCTGTAGTTGGTTTTCTATGTGTTTGTATTCAGTGCTGGGTGCTGTAGTTGGTTTTCTATGTGTTTGTATTCAGTGCTGGGTGCTGTAGTTGGTTTTCTATGTGTTTGTATTCAGTGCTGGGTGCTGTAGTTGGTTTTCTATGTGTTTGTATTCAGTGCTGGGTGCTGTAGTTGGTTTTCTATGTGTTTGTATTCAGTGCTGGGTGCTGTAGTTGGTTTTCTATGTGTTTGTATTCAGTGCTGGGTGCTGTAGTTGGTTTTATATGTGTTTGTATTCAGTGCTGGGTGCTGTAGTTGGTTTTCTATGTGTTTGTATTCTGTGCTGTAGTTGGTTTTCTATGTGTTTGTATTCAGTGCTGGGTGCCGTAGTTGGTTTTCTATGTGTTTGTATTTTGTGCTGTAGTTGGTTTTCTATGTGTTTGTATTCAGTGCTGGGTGCTGTAGTTGGTTTTCTATGTGTTTGTATTCAGTGCTGGGTGCTGTAGTTGGTTTTATATGTGTTTGTATTCAGTGTTGGGTGCTGTAGTTGGTTTTATATGTGTTTGTATTCAGTGCTGGGTGCTGTAGTTGGTTTTCTATGTGTTTGTATTCAGTGCTGGGTGCTGTAGTTGGTTTTCTATGTGTTTGTATTCAGTGCTGGGTGCTGTAGTTGGTTTTATATGTGTTTGTATTCAGTGCTGGGTGCTGTAGTTGGTTTTCTATGTGTTTGTATTCAGTGCTGGGTGCTGTAGTTGGTTTTCTATGTGTTTGTATTCAGTGCTGGGTGCTGTAGTTGGTTTTCTATGTGTTTGTATTCAGTGCTGGGTGCTGTAGTTGGTTTTCTCTGTGTTTGTATTCAGTGCTGGGTGCTGTAGTTGGTTTTCTATGTGTTTGTATTCAGTGCTGTAAAGAGGAATCTGTTATCGCATGTTGAGTCTCAGCTCTGAGTCGCTCTCGGCTTTCACAAGCTGCCACACACACGTTTAAGTAGAGGGCAAAGCACGTCCTCCAAATTCACCATGAAGCTCCACAGTCTCGCTCTCGCTCAGCGGAAAAAATCAATTCCATCCGTAGAATGTTCACCAGCGCTGTGACTGGCACCTCTGCTCACCCTTCCTTCACTGAAACTTGAGGATTTGATCTGAATGTGGTCCATCAGACTTTTACTGAGAAAGAGAAAAATAAGTGACCAGAGTTCAAATTAGGTGAACCAGATCACCCGTAACTGTGAAGGAATAAAACTGGGGTTAATTTCCTGATTAAAATTAGAGAACTCCACACAGACACTCGGAGACCATACAGACTCCACACAGACACTGGGAGACCATACAGACTCCACACAGACACTGGGAGACCATACACACTCCACACAGACACTCGGAGACCATACAGACTCCACACAGACACTGGGAGACCATACAGACTCCACACAGACACTGGGAGACCATACAGACTCCACACAGACACTGGGAGACCATACAGACTCCACACAGACACTGGGAGACCATACAGACTCCACACAGACACTGGGAGACCATACACACTCCACACAGACACTCTGAGACCATACACACTCCACACAGACACTGGGAGAACATACACACTCCACACAGACACTCGGAGACCATACAGACTCCACACAGACACTCGGAGACCATACACACTCCACACAGACACTCGGAGACCATACACACTCCACACAGACACTCGGAGACCATACACACTCCACACAGACACTGGGAGACCATACACACTCCACACAGACACTGGAAGACCATACAGACTCCACACAGACACTCGGAGACCATACACACTCCAAACAGACACTCGGAGACCATACAGACTCCACACAGACACTGGGAGAACATACACACTCCACACAGACACTGGGAGAACATACACACTCCACACAGACACTGGGATACCATACAGACTCCACACAGACACTGGGAGAACATACACACTCCACACAGACACTGGGAGACCATACAGACTCCACACAGACACTGGGAGACCATACACAGTCCACACAGACACTGGGAGACCATACAGACTCCACACAGACACTCGGAGACCATACAGACTCCACACAGACACTGGGAGACCATACACACTCCACACAGACACTGGGAGAACATACACACTCCACACAGACACTGGGAGAACATACACACTCCACACAGACACTGAGAGACCATACACACTCCACACAGACACTGGGAGACCATACACACCCCACACAGACACTGGGATACCATAAACACTCCACACAGACACTGGGAGACCATACACACTCCACACAGACACTGGGAGAACATACAGACTCCACACAGATACTGGGAGAACATACAGACTCCACACAGACACTGGGAGAACATACAGACTCCACACAGATACTGGGAGACCGTACACGCTCCACACAGACACTGGGAGACCGTACACGCTCCACACAGACACTGGGAGACCGTACACGCTCCACACAGACACTGGGAGACCGTACACACTCCACACAGACACTGGGAGACCGTACGCGCTCCACACAGACACTGGGAGACCGTACGCGCTCCACACAGACACTGGGAGACCGTACACACTCCACACAGACACTGGGAGACCATACACACTCCACACAGACACTGGGAGAACGTACACGCTCCACACAGACACTGGGAGAACGTACACGCTCCACACAGACACTGGGAGAACATACACGCTCCACACAGACACTGGGAGACCGTACGCGCTCCACACAGACACTGGGAGACCGTACACGCTCCACACAGACACTGGGAGAACATACACGCTCCACACAGACACTGGGAGACCATACACACTCCACACAGACACTAGAAGACCATACACACTCCACACAGACACTGGGAGACCGTACACACTCCACACAGACACTGAGAGACCATACACACTCCACAGAGACACTGAGAGACCATACACACTCCACACAGACACTGAGAGACCATACACACTCCACACAGACACTGAGAGACCATACACACTCCACACAGACACTGAGAGACCATACACACTCCACACAGACACTGAGAGACCATACACACTCCACACAGACACTGAGAGACCATACACACTCCACACAGACACTGAGAGACCATACACACTCCACACAGACACTGGGAGACCATACAAACTCTATACAGACACTGGGAGAACATACACACTCCACACAGACACTGGTTAATCAGCCTGACTGACTGAGTGAACAGAAGAGCTGAGAGTTAAAAATGGAGATGGCTGACTGGTGATGCCGTTTGAAGGTTGGAGCTGCCGGAGCACATTAAGTCTTGCTGCCTGCGTGAGAGCGCGTCCCGCTGGAGATGAGCAGACAGTCGTGTGGCCTTTAGTTTAGTTTCCTCCCCTCACAGACCCCCGCTCCGTCTGACAGCCGTGACTGTATTGTAGTTGAAATGTCAATGCTGGCAGGTTTGAGCGTGCAAGCCTCAAGCAGGACCAGCCCCGCTCAGGTGAGGTAGACCGTCGTCCCCTACGCTTCCTGTAGTGTATTACAGTCTGTCAGAACCACCGTCGCCCCCTACGCTTCCTGTAGTGTATTACAGTCTGTCAGAGTGACCGTCGCCCCCTACGCTTCCTGTAGTGTGTTATTTCTGGAAAAACAAACAAACAAGCCAAC
>CM038708.1:3453699-3466199 GCA_021613375.1 Megaleporinus macrocephalus | reverse complement strand
AGAAATGATTAGTAGATAAATGGTGTTGGGTTATTTCTGTATCCTCACTGTGATTAGTATTTACATATATGTGTTTTTGTAACTAATGCTGAAATGTACACATATCTGGCAGCAGCATCTCAAATTAATGAATAATTATTTTAAACATAGTGACTTTGCTCTGAGATTTTTACTCATGAACTATGAACTATGTCAAAATAATGAGTTATGCGAACGCAAGTAATTATCTTCACAGTACATCATCACAACATCGGTGATTATTCCGATATAGTACACCACATGTTGGTAATATAAGTAATTACTCATACAGTAAACTTTGTCAAACTTTGTTATTATTAGTAATTATTTGATATAGTATGTCAAATTTTGGTTATAATCTTGGTAATATTAGTGATTAGTATATCACATGTTACGGAGTGTAGGATACAGTATGTCAAATATTGGTTATAGTCTTGGTAAAAGTAATGACTACTTTGATATAGTATGTCAAATTTTGGGTATAATTTTGGTAATATTAATGACTACTGTGATATACTATGTCAAATTTTGGGTATAGTTTTGGTAATATTAATGATTATTTTGATATTGTATGTCAAATTTTGGGTATAGTTTTGGTAATATTAATGATAACTTTGATTTAGTATATCATATTTTGGTTATAGTTTTGGTAATAGTGATTAGAACATCACATGTTACAGAGTGTAGGATACTGTATGGCAAATCATGTAAACTTTTAGTTATAGTCTTGGTAATATTAGTGATTAGTACATCATGTTACAGAGTAAAGGATAAAGAGTGGCAAATTTTGGTTATAGTGTTGGTAATATTATTGACTACTTTAATAGTATGTCAAAATTTGGTTATAGTCTTGGTAATATTAGTGATTACTTTGATATAGTATGTCAAATTTTGGTTATAATCTTGGTAATATTTGTGATTAGTACATCACATGTTACAGAGTGTAGGATACAGTATGTCAGATTTTGGTGATAGTTTTGGTAATATTAGGGATTATTTTGATGCAGTATGTCATATTTTGGTTATAGTCTTGGTAATTTTAATGATTACTTTGATATAGAATGTCAAATTTTGGTCATAGAATTGGTAATATTAATGATTACTTTGTTATAGTATGTCAAATTTTGGTTATAGTCTTGGTAATATTAATGATTACTTTGATATAGTATGTCAAATGTTGGTCATAGAATTGGTAATATTAATGTTTACTTTGATATAGTATGTCAAACTTTGGTTATAGTCTTGGTAATATTAATGATTACTTTGATATAGTATGTCAAATTTTGGTTGTAGTCTTGGTAATATTAATGATTACTTTGATATAGTATGTCAAATTTTGGTTATAGTCTTGGTAATATTAATGATTACTTTGATATAGTATGTCAAACTTTGGTTATAGTCTTGGTAATATTAATGATTACTTTGATATAGTATGTCAAACTTTGGTTATAGTCTTGGTAATATTAATGATTACTTTGATATAGTATGTCAAACTTTGGTTATAGTCTTGGTAATATTAATGATTACTTTGATATAGTATGTCAAACTTTGGTTATAGTCTTGGTAATATTAATGATTACTTTGATATAGTATGTCAAACTTTGGTTATAGTCTTGGTAATATTAATGATTACTTTGATATAGTATGTCAAACTTTGGTTATAGTCTTGGTAATATTAATGATTACTTTGATATAGTATGTCAAACTTTGGTTATAGTCTTGGTAATATTAATGATTACTTTGATATAGTATGTCAAATTGTTGTCACAGTTTGGTTTTCGATATAGAATGTCACATGTTGGTAGGATTATTTTAACATAGTTTGTCAGAATTTGTTGATATTGGCAATTATTTGATATGGTTTGTCAGATTTAGGTAATATTGTGTTCATCTAAACTTTTTTATTCAGATATAAATCAACTTTTGGCAATTTGAGTGATGAGTTGTACATATGAAGTCATTATGTGAAAAGTCATTATTTAGATACAGAATGTTAAATTGTGATTATAGTCTAGGTAGCAGTAGTGATTATTTTGATATAGCATGTCAAATTTGGATAATATTAGTGATTATTAGGGAAAAATGATGAATCTAAAAGTTATCATATTAACACACTAAATTTTTACATGAAACATTATTATTATTTTAATTATGTATTATTTTCTCGAAATATTTCCATGTTTATTTTTTGACATACTGCTGCAGAAACAGAGAAATCAAAACTAATTGAAAGCGGACCTCCACCAAGAGTGACCCAGGGAGCGTCTCTGTGATCAAGTACTGAGCTTTAATGAAGAGCTACATAATGACTAACACGAGCATCAACAGATGAGCTACAGTGTACAGCCGTGAGGTGGAGGCGTTTCTGATAAAGTGGCCAGGTTGCGTCCGCTCTGTCACCGCAGCTCCACACAATCATTTGTATTTATTTTTCTGGCACTAATGATGTTGTAATTAGTGAAATTGGCTTGAACAGGAAGAGCTGCTGTAAAATTGGATTTCAGAAGGTCAGCCACTGCCCGCTGGCAGCTGGTCAGCTCTGCCACTCAGGTCTGAAGCTACTCGGCGTGACTGATACGCAGACCAGCTCCGCGGTGGATTTTGGGACTGACCTGTTTCTGCTGGACAGAGCGCTGACTGCTCTCACAGTGACGCTGCAGCGTCGTATCCGTGCCGCTGGTTAACTGGTGAGTCACACGGAGGAGCGTCTTCACGCTGCTTCACACAAAAACAGGTTTCCTCCTGAAGACAGAGCGCTCAGCGCCGGGACAAGCACCACAGGCAAATGCATCATATGCAAATCATATGCAAATCAGGACTTATATAAAAGGGGGAGCGGGGAGGAGAAGAAAAGTACCTGCTGGTTCTGAAGCTTGTTCATGTTGTTCTTCTCAAGGACAGAGACTCGCATTGACCATTATGTCCTTGTGTCCTGACACGCTGTTCACTATAAAGATAGAGGAGAGTAACACCAGGACTCTTATTGGTATAGTGTAGGGGGGTTACCCAGGTGGGGAATTGAACACCAGGACTCTTATTGGTATAGTGTAGGGGGGGTTACCCAGGTGGGGAATTGAACACCAGGACTCTTATTGGTATAGTGTAGGGGGGTTACCCAGGTGGGGAATCAAACACCAGGACTCTTATTGGTATAGTGTAGGGGGGTTACCCAGGTGGGGAATCAAACACCAGGACTCTTATTGGTATAGTGTAGGGGGGTTACCCAGGTGGGGAATAGAACCACAGGACTCTTATTGGTATAGTGTAGGGGGGTTACCCAGGTGGGGAATAGAACCACAGGACTCGTATTGGTATAGTGTAGGGGGGTTACCCAGGTGGGGAATCAAACCCCAGGACTCTTATTGGTATAGTATAGGGGGGGTTACCCAGGTGGGGAATCAAACCCCAGGACTCTTATTGGTATAGTGTAGGGGGGTTACCCAGGTGGGGAATGGAACTCTAGGACTCTTATTGGTATAGTGTAGGGGGGTTACCCAGGTGGGGAATCAAACCCCAGGACTCTTATTGGTATAGTGTAGGGGTTACCCAGGTGTGGAATGAAACCCCAGGACTCTTATTGGTCTAGTGTAGGGGGGGTTACCCAGGTGGGGAATCAAACCCCAGGACACTTATTGGTATAGTGTAGGGGGGGTTACCCAGGTGGGGACATTGAATTTATATACTATTGTGTCAATTTTAGCGCACTTTGGGCAAAATATTAAAAAAAATAAAATAAAGACAAATCAAGAAAATAAAGAATATAAAATTAAGAAAAAATAAATCTACAATGTGCCATAACCTTTACACATAACTTATAACCTAGTCTTATTTTTCCTCAGGTATGTGTTAAATTCAGTAAATAAACAGTAATTGTGTATTAAGGATGTATGCTAGTGAGTCTCTGTAGAGGACATGTAGAGGACTCTGTAGAGAGTCATACAGTATCAGAAATTTCTTAATCAGGTCTATTAGAGATTAAACATCCCCACATGGTCTGAGGCCATGCTAGTTATTAGCTACATTAGCCTCAGTGTTTTAATGAGGCTGCTGCTGCCATGCTAATGTACGTTAGTCCATGTTTATAGATAGCAGGGAGTCGTACCGTATCAGAAACCACATAATTAAGTCCATTAGAAATACTGAACATCTCTGCATAGTGTGAGCCTAGCATGCAGTTAGCATGATGCTAATTTAGCCTTTTAGTCCCAGTGCTTTAACAAGGCTGTTGCTGCTATGCTAATGTGCTTAAGTCCAGGTTTGTTATAACCACTGAGTCATACAACCACAAGATCAAATCTGTTAGTGATTAATTAAGAGTCCATGCAGTTAGCATTACGCTAACTGGTGGGGGTATAGTCTACCATTGCTTGTTGGCTACATTAGCTTTGTAGGTCCAGTGCCAGAAGCAGTGAAGCAAACTTCACATAGCATGTCAAGGCTGACCATGTTACATGTTCATGATGGATGGACCAACAGAAAAGATCCAAAAGTACTTGGACAATAAAAAACCCCTTAATGACAGATATCCCGCCTTTTCTTTCACCTTGCCTTTCAGCGCGAGCTCGGCCACGACTCACAAAAGCCATGAAGAGATGAGATTAGAGTTGGGTGGACGGCTGTCTTGTTCGGCCTGACAGACTTTTGATGGCTCTTGAAAGGCCTGACCACCGCGACCTTGTGCTGTTTTCTTTTTTTCATTTCTTCGTCCTAAAAACCACTCGAGCTTCCATTTGACCTTCCCATCAATGTTCATTTACAATAGGCCCGTTTAACAAGCTAATCAGGGAGGGCGGGATGGAGAGAGAGAGAGAGAGAGAGAGAGAAAGAGAGAGAGAGAGAGTGAGAAAGAGAGAGAGAGAGAAAGAGAGAGAGAGAGAAAGAGAGAGAAAGAGAGAGAGTGAGAAAGAGAGAGAGAGAGAAAGAGAGAGAGAGACACCTCCCAGTAATTAAGAAGCTCCTGATTATATCCCATAGCGATTCAAAGCTTTGCTCCAATCAGCCGCTCCCACCCACCGGCTCTAATGCCCTCTGCAATCACTCACAAGGTGGTGGCCTTGGCCGGAGGACACTGACAGGTACTGTCTGAACCCCACAGCTGACACTTTGCAGCCAGTTAAATCGTTAACTCTCTATTTCTAGTATTGCGACTAACGAACATTCCCGTAATCGATTACTTCTCCGCCAACTATGCGATTAATCGACTACATTGAGCCACCGTGACTTCTTCAATTAATTATCTTTCTGGCAGTTACACGATCAATCAACCAGATTACATGAGTATCCCTGCATGCAGAGAATCAAACATGTAGTAGACGCCTTCCATAATCAATGAATCTACAGACAAATTATTTGATTGATTTGAAGTATTACTCCTCCATCACTTTATTTTTTTTAAATATAAGCAAGAAACACACATTTTGGGCGCTACAACTAATAAACTAACCAACTGCTGGACACAGATCTGAAGCACACTGAACATGTTGTTCAATGTGGTTGTTGTTGTAACTTTCTGTGTTGATAACATTTGAACCACAAGAGATATTACAAATCTGATTGCATCAGTCATTTTCTAAGACTGTTCTGGTGTTCTTTGATCTGCTACATGACCACCTTCCTATTGGAAAAACTTGCACTTGATCCAATATGGTGGTTCAGGTCCATGTTCAGAACATAGCCTAAAAGATAGGCCCCTCACCTGCTACGTGCTGGGATATTCTGATACGTCAAATAAAAGGTTGTCCTGAGACTTTTGACTCACACTGTATGTATATATATATATATATACATATATATGCTGCTGATATTTACGACATTCTTGTAATATCGGCTTTCAAGTTCCTGAAAGTTCCTCCATGAAGTTTCTGTCTGTAGAAGCGTGAAGAAGCAATTCATTTCTGTTTGGTGCTCATTGAACTGGAGTGGATAAGCATTTTTGTTCATGGTCAGTATGACTCAGCCTGTTTAGAGCAGTCTTAGATAACTCAAGTACCTGCATTACTGTCACCTGGAGAAATGAAGAACAGAAACTCGGTACGTGATATACACAGTGGAGTCACATTATCAAGAGTGGGTGGCATATACACTACCAGACAAACGTTTTAGATACACTACCAGACAAACGTTTTAGATACACTACCAGTCAAACGTTTTAGATACACTACCAGTCAAACGTTTTAGTACACTACCAGCCAAACGTTTTAGATACACTACCAGCCAAACGTTTTAGTACACTACCAGACAAACGTTTTATATACACTACCAGCCAAACGTTTTAGATACACTACCAGCCAAACGTTTTAGATACACTACCAGCCCAACGTTTTAGTACACTACCAGACAAACGTTTTAGATACACTACCAGTCAAACGTTTTAGTACACTACCAGACAAACGTTTTAGATACACTACCAGTCAAACGTTATAGTACACTACCAGTCAAACGTTTTAGATACACTACCAGACAAACGTTTTAGATACACTACCAGCCAAACGTTTTAGATACACTACCAGACAAACGTTTTAGATACACTACCAGCCAAACGTTTTAGATACACTACCAGCCAAACGTTTTACAAACACTACCAGACAAACGTTTTAGATACACTACCAGCCAAACGTTTTACAAACACTACCAGACAAATGTGTTTTATCTTCTAAAAAAAACTAATTTAGGATAAAATGTCCTGAGATGAAGATGTTGCTGCTTCCAGATCAGTGCTGGAGAAATGTAGCTTTGAAATAAATAGTTGTGTCTTTTAAATGTCACTTTAAAACAGCAGTGTGTCGCTGAAACTACGATACATTCCTGGAAGCGGTCTTCGTTCCTTAAACCTGCTGTTGTTTAGCAGACTTTCTTCAAGGTCTACAGCTGCTGTCCACTCGCGCTCGTGTTTGTATCCGTGTCACTGTGAACGCTGGTGCATTTCCAGCTGTGTGTTCTCTCAGCTTCCTCCGTAAAGCTGGTACGCTGCGAGTGCGAGAGCTGCCCGAGGGCCGGCGCGGTGATGCCGGGCTGCGAGAGCTCTGCTGGGCGGCCGTGGTCGTGTGTCAGATCTGTTCAGGGTGAAGGTGATGATGGGGGTGCTGGTGCGGTGAGTCACCCACAGGGCTCGTACACAGACCACCTTAAATCAAGACACAAGCCAGTTGAACAGGTGTCTCTGTTCTGTATCAGTGAGGGTTCAGTGAGAACTGAGAACCCTCACATCCATCACAACCTCATCACAGAGCTCCACCTACATACTGTAGTTCATCTGATTCTCTGTATACTTTATTACTCTGTTCTTTAATGATCAGGACCCCCACAGGACCACCACAGAGCAGATACTATTAGGGAGGTGGGTCATTCTCAGCACTGCAGTGGACAATACAGTGGACAGTGAGTGTAGATACAGTGGACAGTGAGTGGAGGTCCTGTATGGTCAGTGGAGCTGATACAGTGGACAGTGAGTGTAGATACAGTGGACAGTGAGTGGAGCTCCTGTGTGGTCAGTGGAGCTGATACAGTGGACAGTGAGTGTAGATACAGTCTGTAAGTGGAGGTCCTGTATGGTCAGTGGAGCTGATACAGTGGACAGTGAGTGGAGGTCCTGTATGGTCAGTGGAGCTGATACAGTGGACAGTGAGTGTAGGTCCTATATGGTCAGTGGACACATGCACACATAGTTTTCCACATTCCTTCGTTCCTGCTGTCCTTCTAATGGCTTTGGACGTTTCCCAGGTTTCTGTCTCCAGAGCTCCTGAATTTTTAATAAACCCATTAGAAAATGCTCTGACGTGAGCTAAATGTTCCACCTGTGTGACTGTGGGCACATATCCCTGCGGTGTCCACTCAGCAGTAAAGCCGGGGTCTAAATAAAACAGGAGCCAGGAGAAGGGAGTCAGGGAATGCTGTGCATCTCTACCATCATGTATCCCAGTATTGCGTTATTTGGGCATATGGCACGTCCCAGTTCGAGCCTGGGCACTCTGTTTCACTCTCTCTCTCACTTTATGTGGTGTGATTTTCCTCTGCAGTGACCGGTGCGTATTGATGGAAGAGGAAGAGAGCCTCTGTGTTCAGTCGCTACATGTCATTGACTTCTCTTTCTCAAGATCACTCTCTCTCTCTCTCAGCCCTTCAGTCTGTCGTTCGATCGGCAGAGGAGTGCAAGCGCTTGTGTGGCTGAATTGCCGGCAGCTCTTTCGGCTCCGCTGCTTGTTCAGGGTTTCTTAAGTAGAACCTTGAACATCTAAGGAATCCCTTGAGTGCTTGAAGGGCTCAGGTTGGTGGAGAATTTGGTTCCTTGGTCACAATGTCAGGTTTGTAACGATCTAAGACCCATTTTTGGTGCCATAAGAAACCAAATTCTCCACCAATCAGCTTTCTAATGAAGGTTCTGTACCATGTAGGTCAGTCACGGTTATTTGAGCTGATCGCAACATTCAGCCCAAACTGGGTTCGTTGTTGTTGTGTGCCGTTTAGCAGCTTTCCGTGCTGTCTTGGATGCATCTGAATAGAACTACCTATAAGCAGTTATATAGGGTTTAAAAGTGGGTGTTCGGCTCCGCCAGGGTTGCCCCTTATTTCCATTCCTGTCATATTCACAGAGAGGGTGTCAAGACGTAGCTGAGGTCAGGAGGGCATTTTTGTGGGGTCTGGAAGGTGGCATCTCAACTTTTTGCAGATGATGTTGCATGGAAGCCAGTTGGCAGCTGAGCCTAAAACAAGAATTCAGCAACTCCAAGTCTGAGTCCATGGCCTTACCTGAAAGGAGGTGAGGAGAGAGGACCTTAATCTTGTTTATGAGTGATGGGAAGAGGGATCGTGAGATTGGGATCAGGCTGGGAAAGGCAGTGTGGTAAAGAGACAGGCTCTCTAAAAGGCAGAACTCTGTTTACCAGTCAGTTTACATTCCTATCCACATCTGAGGTCATGAGTTTGTGTAATGACTGAAAGACTGAGATCCCAGATAGTAGTAACAATGAGCTTCCTTCGCAGGGTGGCAGGTCATACTCTTACTTGATAGGGTTACGAGGTCAGCCATCCAGGAGGGGCTCAAAAATGTGCCACTACTGCTCCATATTGAGAGGAGCCAGCTGAGGTGGTCTGGTTATCTGACTAGGATGGTTGCCCCCTGTCGCAGGCTAACACTGGGAGATCTTGAGGTCATCCCAGGAGCCAGTGGCTGGATTATGTCTCCAGATTAGCCTGGAAATGGTTCAGGATTCCCTACAAATTAAAGTTGGCCATCCAGCAGGAGCTCAAGGTGGAGCCACTACTGCTCCAAATTGAAAGGATCCAATTAAGGTGGTTTGGGCATGTGATTAGGATGCCCCCTGGATGCCTCCATTTGGAGGTTCACCAGGCACAGTAGACTCAGAGAAGACCTTGAGGTCATCCCAGGATCTGTTGGAGGTACACAAGGCACAGTAGACTGGGAGACCTTGAGTTCATCCCAGGGCCCATTGAAGGTTCCCCAGTTACAGTAGACTGGGGGACCTTGAGTTCATCCCGGGGCCCATTGAAGGTTCCCCAGTTACAGTAGACTGGGGGACCTTGAGTTCATCCCAGGTCCCATTGGAGGCATCATATCTCCAGGTTGGCCTGGGAATGGCTCTATATTCCCTAAGACTGAGCTGGAGGAAGTTGTTGGTCTGTTTGGGCTTCTTCGTTTCCCTACTGCAACTGGACTAAGCAATTCAGGACGATGGTCATGGTTAAGAAGTGTTACCAAATGATCTGCTGCTGAGACAGATATGATCTATCATCTCTATAGATTTCCTAGCTTTAACTCAAGTAACAATCACAATCACATTAGTTCCACACGTGTGCTATAGATTGAACGTTTAGCCTCTGCACTTTGTCGGTTCAGCTCTGTTCAGCAGGCTGCTCAGTAACAATAGCGCTAATATAAAATGACATGCTTTTGTTGTTGCCAGCTGCAGCTGCAGTGCTCAGGGTTCAAAGAGGCTCCAGTAAAACTGATAATAATGAGCGGCATCATTCTTAATATTCACTTCTCTCGGTGCAGCACTGGGAGCGGATCAACAGCTTCCTGGGCTGAGCAGACGCTGAGATTAGCAATAGCATAATAATCAACCATGTAGTTTCTCCTGCTCGGGCTGCTGGCCGGGACTTTGAGAGCTGTGGGTCGTGTGTCGCTCAAGACTTTAGGTCTGAACAAACACATGAAGTCATTTTGTGGTTTGAGTTTTGGAGCCACTGGCTGACGTAGCGTTCGCCTGCTAGGTGTGGCTAGCTACATCTTTATTCAGTGGTCAGATGAGGTGGTTCTTGAAACTGGAACATGTTTCTGAATGAATGGGGGCGGTTTTGCACGTACCTTATGAAACAGCACTTAATCCCAGCCCTGGATGTGTGATTACATAAACCTTAATGAAAGTCCAGTGGACTAGCTTAGTGCTGCTGTAGCTCGTTATCTTCTCTTTACTGCTGTGGGGCTTTTTGGGCTTTTTTAGCAATTAATTTAGCAATTTGTCGCAATTTTTTAGCAATTAATTAGCATCTGCATTAATATACTGCAGCGCTGTGCAAAAGCCAGAGACTGTATTATATTGATTTAATTGACAGTAAAAATAGCAACTACCTGGAAGACCTGCTAGTCCCACCAACACTGTCCCCCCCATCCGATAAGCAGCACTTGGGTCTTTGAGGTCTAGGAGAATATCAAGCCCCCCCTTTAGATCTGAGAACCTCCACAGGTGTTTCTGTCCATCCTTCCACTTTGAGATGATTCCTTAACACTGTGGGTCTGAAAGGATGTGTAGATGTTCTAGAAGCTCCTCACTGAGAAAAGGAGATACACACACACCAAACATAGAAGCTGAACAATGGACTGACGAGCCCAGAACCTCAACATCACTGAATGGACTGACCACCCCAGAGTCCAGAACATCTACACCACTGAATGGACAGACCACCCCAGAGTCCAGACCCTCAACATCACTGAATGGACTGACCACCCCAGAGTCCAGACCCTCAACATCAATGAACGGACTGACCACCCCAGAGTTCAGAACCTCAGTATCACTGAATGCACTGACCACTGGAGTCCAGGACCCCAGCACCACTGCATGGACTTTCCACCCCAGAGTCCAGAACCTGATGACTCTCTGACTTTTGTACTGTACGTGCTGTCGTTAACTTGTCGTTAGCTGACGTCTGCCGGTAACAGCTGTGATTGATGCAATTCATCAGAGCAACAGTGAGAGACATGAGCTTATTGAGATGTTACCTCGACTGCACCACTGTGTCATCCAGATGTATCAGGACTGAGATGTGATTGGACTGTTTAAATTATGTTCTCCTGGACTGTTTATGCTGCTTCTGTCAGTAGATTAGTAGATTAAAGGATTATATTATACTAATTATATTAATTATTAATTATAGTTTTTTTAATTATCGAGTTTTAACGATTATTTTATATTAGGGTTATATTAAGGAGTCTGTTGAATGGGGATTTGAGCTAGTGACTGATTTTCAATCCTGAACCCGCCTGCAGTCCCGTACGGTCATTATTAATAATACTGGACACTCTCTTCACTAATGAATGATGTTCTCCTGGACTGTTTATGCTGCTGCTGTCAGTAGATTAGTAGATTAAATACAGAAACTCATGCTTTCCTGTATATATTAAAGAGTTAACTGTATTTATATTGAGCTAACAGAGTCTGGTGAATGCAAGTATATGACAATGTTGGACGCTCTTCACAAATGAATGATGTTCTGAATGATGTTCTGAATGATGTTCTGAATGATGTTCTCCTGAACACATCAGGACTAAATATAACTGCTGTATGTCTGACTGGCCTTTAGTGGGCTCAATTAACTGACCGTCTAAAAGCTCCACTGTAATGCAGTTCTTCACTATTTATAACGAGTTTATTAGCATCTTATTGATTATTGATCTGATATTCTAATCATACCTGCTTATCACTGTGTGGTTGTTATCATGTTATGTAGACTGTTTATGTATTTGTGGAGTTTTCTATATGTGTGCTGCTCCAGTGCGCACTGGATTAGTGACGCTGAGGGTTAGTCCCTCACTGTATGGTATGGTGGTGGGACCCCCGTGTCCTGTGAAGGGGACTTTAGTTTAGACGTAAGCAAAGTTTGCTTGAATTACATGTTTTGTTTGTGTGTTTGTTAAAGTGGAAATAAGTGAACATGAACATGAACAGGTTTAACTTCTCAGAGCATTATTAATTAATTCATTAATGTATTTATTTTTTTATGTATTTATTTATGTGTTGATGCGTATCCCCAGGGGACTCAGGAGGCTGTGATCTGCTGTGTCTGTGTTCAGTATTATCTCTAATTGGCTGACTAATAATAATAACACTAATAATATTATATGGAGCATTCGTGGCCCCTGAGGAGGACACTGTGAAGCCCTGCGGAGGAGATTAATTTACTCAGATCTGTGTCCAGCCCGTCTGTCCTGCTGATATAGAGAGGATTACAGTCTGCCTGTCACATGT
>CM038708.1:3378699-3448699 GCA_021613375.1 Megaleporinus macrocephalus | reverse complement strand
TGTGGTTTGTGGTTTTTGTCATCAAATGCAAATTGCACAGTTGAGGATGAGAGACACTGACTCACACACTGCACAGCAGCCAAGAGAGAGAGGAGGGGTAGAGAGAGAGAGAGAGAGAGAGAGAGAGAGAGAGAGAGAGAGAGAGAGAGAGAGAGAGAGAGGAGGGGTAGAGAGAGAGAGAGAGAGAGAGAGAGAGAGGAGGGGTAGCGAGAGAGAGAGAGAGGAGGGTAGAAAGAGAGAGGAGGGGTAGAGAGAGAGAGAGAGAGAGAGAGAGAGAGAGAGAGAGGAGGGGTAGAGAGAGGGAGAGAGAGGGGGGGTAGAGAGAGGGAGAGAGAGGAGGGGTAGAGAGAGAGAGAGAGAGGAGGGGTAGAGAGAGAGAGGAGGGGTAGAGAGAGAGAGAGAGAGAGAGAGAGAGAGGAGGGGTAGAGAGAGAGAGGAGGGGTAGAGAGAGAGAGAGAGAGAGAGAGAGAGAGAGAGAGAGAGAGAGAGAGAGGAGGGGTAGAGAGAGGGAGGGAGAGGGGGGTAGAGAGAGGGAGAGAGAGGAGAGGGAGAGAGAGAGAGAGAGAGAGAGGAGGGGTAGAGAGAGGGAGAGAGAGGAGGGGTAGAGAGAGAGAGAGAGGAGGGTAGTAGAGAGAAGGAGAGAGGGGTGTAGAGAAAGGGAGAGAGAGGTGTAGAGAGAGGGAGAGAGAGGAGGGGAGTAGAGAGAGGGAGAGAGGGGAGGGGTAGAGAGAGGGAGAGAGAGGAGGGGAGTAGAGAGAGGGAGAGAGGGGGCTAGAGAGAGGGAGAGAGAGGATGGGTAGAGAGAGAGAGGAGGGAGAGAGAGAGATGGAGAGAGAGAGGAGGGAGGTAGAGAGAGGGAGAGAGAGAGGAGGGAGAGAGAGGAGGGAGGTAGAGAGAGAGGAGAAGGTAGAGAGAGGGATAGAGGGAGAGAGGGGAGGGGTGGAGAGAGAGGAGGGGAGTAGAGAGAGGGAGAGAGGGGGCTAGAGAGAGGGAGAGAGAGGATGGGTAGAGAGAAGAGGGAGAGAGAGAGGAGGGAGAGAGAGAGATGGAGAGAGGGAGAGAGAGAGGAGGGAGAGAGAGGAGGGAGGTAGAGAGAGAGGAGAAGGTAGAGAGAGGGATAGAGGGAGAGAAAGAGGGACAGAGAGAGGTGTAAAGAGAGAGAGGGTATGATGTTCTATATTAAGAGTGGTGGTAATGATGTTCTATAACCAGAGTGGTGGTGATGATGTTCTATAAACAGAGTGGTGGTGATGATGTTCTATAAACAGAGTGGTGGTGATGATGTTCTATAAACAGAGTGGTGGTGATGATGTTCTATAACCAGAGTGGTGGTGATGATGTTTTATAACCAGAGTGGTGGTAATGATGTTCTATAATAAGAGTGGTGGTGATGATATTCCATAACCAGAGTGGTGGTGATGATATTCCATAACCAGAGTGGTGGTGATGATGTTCTATAAACAGAGTGGTGGTGATGATGTTCTATAACCAGAGTGGTGGTGATGATGTTCTAAAACCAGAGTGGTGGTGATATTCCATAACCAGAGTGGTGGTGATGATGTTCTATAACCAGAGAGGTGGTGATGATGTTCTATAAACAGAGTGGTGGTAATGATGTTCTATAACCAGAGTGGTGGTGATGATGTTCTATAACCAGAGTGGTGGTAATGATGTTCTATAATAAGAGTGGTGGTGATTATGTTCTATATTAAGAGTGGTGGTGATGATGTTCTATAAACAGAGTGGTGGTGATGATGTTCTATAAATAGAGTGGTGGTGATGATGTTCTATAAACAGAGTGGTGGTGATGATGTCCTATAAATAGAGTGGTGGTGATGATGTTCAATAAACAGAGTGGTGGTGATGACGTTCTATAAACAGAGTGGTGGTGATGACGTTCTGTAAACAGAGTGGTGGTGATGATGTCCTATAAATAGAGTGGTGGTGATGATTGGAGCCGGGAGTTGTCAGTTTACTCAAACATATACATTTTATTTTCTGAGAGTTTATCTGGATGTTGATGGTAAAATGTGGAAGATCTGAAAATACTAGGTTTTCTTTGGGGACTATTTGAACCTCACAGCGTCCTGCATGTATCCCTCCACCATGAATGGAGTTTAAGACTGAGATCTTCTCTAAACTATCATAAACAGCGTCTCAGAATCAGACAGTGTATTTATAACATCTACTGTAAGAACTTGTACATAACAACCTGTAATGCTTAATCACCCAGTAATAATCCTGTAATTCTGATTAAAACATAATAATAAATTAATAAATTAATAAATTAATAACCCACACATTAATAATAATACCCTAATAGAGAAAAGCAGAGAGAGATGCAGGGAGAGCAGGAAGACAGGAAGTGATGGTAAAGATGCAGTCGCTGATGAAGAAGTTTATGGTGATGATGGTAATGATGATGATGGTGTTGAAGAAGTTTATGGTGATGACGTTGGTTATGATGAAGAGGAGGTTTATGGTGGTGGTGCTGTTGCTGATGATGACATACTGATGACAATGATGATGGTAATGATGACGATGATGTTGGTATTGATGATGAGAATGAAGTTTATGATGATGCTGTTGCTGATGAAGTTTATGGTGATGATGATGGTAATGATGTTGATGATGTTTATGGTGATGACGATAATGATGGTAATGATGATGCTAATAATTATGGTAATGGTGATGATGAGGTTTATGGTGATGGTGATGATGATGCTGTTGCTGATGATGTTTATGGTGATGACAACAATCATGGTGATGATGAGGTTTATGGTGATGGTGATGATGCTGTTGCTGATGTTTATGGTGATGACAATGATGATGGTGATGAGGTTTATGGTGATGATGATGGTAATGATGCTGTTGCTGATGATGAGGTTTATGGTGATGACGATGATGGTGATGACGATGAAGTTTATTGTGATGGTGATGCTGTTGGTGGTGATGACAATGATGACGATGGTAATGATGATGATGATGATGTCCTCCTCTGGTTTATCTTCTCTGTGAGCGTGATGTTCAGCCCAGTGCTGTATCAGAGCGGTCACTCTGTCCAGACCTCCACCAGTCCAGTCCGGTCCGGTCAGGACAGCTCTGCACACACGTCCACCAAAAGAACAGAACAAAACAACCACCACGTCCTCACCGCGCTCACGTCCCCGCCAGGAAAACAGAAACAGCGTCCAGCTCGTGTTCAGCCGCGGTGACCGGCCGAGGTCCTGACCGGGTCAGGACGTCCTCCACGCGCTGTTCTGAAGACCTCAGTTTAAACGGCGGCTCGTGAATCAGCAGTGGTGGGGATGAGGACGGCAGGGATGAGGACGGCGGGGATGAGGACAGCGGGGATGAGGACAGCGGGGGTGAGGACGGCGGGGATGAGGACGGCGGGGATGAGGACGGCGGTGCTGCGTCGCTAGGACAGCAGCCTCCTCCTGCTGCGCTGCGGTCGAGCTCAGCTTTGAAGTGGCGGGTAAATGATATTCACAGACAGCTCGGAAATGGAGCGCAGCAGGACTTGGCCTGGGGGGCAGTGCTGTCACTGCGAGGGGGGATTACACCGACTTCCTGCTTCTGTCACTTTTACAAGTTCAGTTAAACACTACTGTTAGCAGAGCGTCTGAGAGCAGAGAGCAGAAACGGACCGGACTGGACGAGCTCGGGCTCGGACTCTGAGCTTCAGGCTGTTGCTCAGGTGTACAGCGGGCCCTGTTGCTCAGGTGTACAGCGGGCCCTGTTGCTCAGGTGTACAGCGGGCCCTGTTGCTCAGGTGTACAGCGGGCCCTGTTGCTCAGGTGTACAGCGGGCCCTGTTGCTCAGGTGTACAGCGGGCCCTGTTGCTCAGGTGTACAGCGGGCCCTGTTGCTCAGGTGTACAGAGGGCCCTGTTGCTCAGGTGTACAGCGGGCCCTGTTGGCTCTGTAATAGTGAAAGGACGTGACAGAGAAGTGAGCTGTGCTGAGACTGATAGTAGAGTTGAATGAATTTAGCCTCTAAGTCGTGTGACTGGACCCCTGTATATGATGGTTTATATTATTTCGGGTTATTACTGAATCACAGCTCTGGGTATTCGGTTGATGTTGGTAGTGTTTGGGGTTTTAAATGGGTGGTCCTCGTCACTGGAGGACCCCCACTGTTTCCTCAGCTCCCAACCAAATACCAATGACAATAAAGTTTATGCCCACTATGATGATGTTTATGGTGATAACGATGATTATTATGATAGTGATGATGATGATGTTTATGGTGATGATGATGATGTTTATGGTGATGGTGATGATGTTTATGGTGATGGTGAAGATGTTTATGGTGATGATGATGATGTTTATGGTGATGATGATGTTTATGGTGATGGTGATGATGTTTATGGTGATAATGAAGTTTATGATGATGATGTTTATGGTGATGGTGATGATGATGTTTATGGTGATAACGATGATTATTATGATAGTGATGGTGATGATGTTTATGGTGATAATGAAGTTTATGATGATGATGTTTATGGTGATGGTGATGATGATGTTTATGGTGATAACGATGATTATTATGATAGTGATGGTGATGATGTTTATGGTGATGATGATGTTTATGGTGATGATGATGATGTTTATGGTGATGATGATGTTTATGGTGATGATGATGTTTATGGTGATGATGATAAAGTTTATGGTGATGGTGATAATGAAGTTTATGATGATGATGTTTATGGTGATGATGATGTTTATGGTGATGATGATAAAGTTTATGGTGATGGTGATAATGAAGTTTATGGTGATGGTGATAATGAAGTTTATGATGATGATGTTTATGGTGATGATGATGATGTTTATGGTGATGGTGATGAAGTTTATGGTGATGGTGATGAAGTTTATGATGATGATGATGATGTTTATGGTGATGATGATGATGTTTATGGTGGTGATAAAGTTTATGGTGATGGTGATGAAGTTTATGATGATGATGATGATGTTTATGGTGATGATGATGTTTATGGTGGTGATAAAGTTTATGGTGATGGTGATAATGAAGTTTATGATGATGAAGTTTATGGTGATGGTGATGATGTTTTTGGTGACGATAATGATGAAGTTTATGGTGATGGTGATGATGCTGTTGCTGATGATGTTTATGGTGATCGTGATGATGGTGATGATGTTTTTGGTGACGATAATGATGATGTTTATGGTGATGATGATGATGTTTATGATGATGGTGATAATGAAGTTTATGATGATGGTGATAATGAAGTTTATGATGATGATGTTTATGGTGATGGTGATGATGTTTATGGTGATGATGATAAAGTTTATGGTGATGGTGATGTTTATGGTGATGATGATGATGTTTATGGTGATGATGATAAAGTTTATGGTGATGGTGATAATGAAGTTTATGATGATGGTGATAATGAAGTTTATGATGATGATGTTTATGGTGATGATGATGATGTTTATGGTGATGGTGATGAAGTTTATGGTGATGGTGATGAAGTTTATGATGATGATGATGATGTTTATGGTGATGATGATGTTTATGGTGATGATGATGAAGTTTATGGTGATGGTGATGAAGTTTATGATGATGATGATGATGTTTATGGTGATGATGATGATGTTTATGGTGGTGATAAAGTTTATGGTGATGGTGATGAAGTTTATGATGATGATGATGATGTTTATGGTGATGATGATGATGTTTATGGTGGTGATAAAGTTTATGGTGATGGTGATAATGAAGTTTATGATGATGAAGTTTATGGTGATGGTGATGATGTTTTTGGTGACGATAATGATGAAGTTTATGGTGATGGTGATGATGCTGTTGCTGATGATGTTTATGGTGATCGTGATGATGGTGATAATGTTTTTGGTGACGATAATGATGAAGTTTATGGTGTTGGTGATGATGTTTATGATGATGATGATGATGTTTATGGTGATGATGCTGTTGCTGATGATGTTTATAGTGATAATGATGATTATAATGGTGATGTTGAGGATGATGAAGTTTATGGTGATGGTGATGATGCTGTTGCTGATGATGATGTTTATGGTGATGATGATGATGATGATGATGATGTTTATGGTGATAACGATGATTATGATTATGATGATGATGTTTATGGTGATTATGATAAAGTTTATGGCGATGGTGATGATGTTTATGGTGATGATGATAAAGTTTATGGTGATGGTGATGATGCTGTTGCTGATGATGATGTTTATGGTGATCGTGATGATGATGATGATGTTTATGGTGATAATGATGATTATGATTGTGATGATGATGTTTATGGTGTTGGTGATGATGCTGTTGCTGATGATGTTTATAGTGATAATGATGATTATAATGGTGATGTTGAGGATGATGAAGTTTATGGTGTTGGTGATGGGGTTGATGACAATGATGATGGTAATGATAATGAAGTTTATGGTGGGGGTGATGATGCTGCTGCTGCTGCTGCTGATGCCGACAACAATGATGATGATGACGTTTATGGTGTTTGGAGTTTGGAGTTAGATAGGTACTATTGGTCCTGGAGGACCCCCACTGTTTCCTCAGCTCCCATCCAAACTCCAGATCTCTCTTTACTCACACACTGTTGTGTGTATCAGCCATTTTTATTTTTCTATATCATTTAAACATGACAGCTGCCATTTACATCGTATGAAAGTTTCATGATGAATGGACCAATAGAAATTCTCCAAAATTGCTTGGACAGAATTCTGGTTCCATTGACCTACATTGAAGTTGCAGACAGGTTTTGCCCTCTCTGTAAAGTTGGTATGCTGGAGATAAATACACTGATTTATTCAGCTATTAAATGTAAGATATTTATTAATTACCGCCTCGTTTTAAGTACTCAGATGTAAACGAGCTTCAGAGCTTCGTTGTGTAGTCACTGTTGTTTAACTGATGTGTGAACAGTGGAAGTCACAGTGACTCGTAGAGTCAGAAGGGACTCATAACATGACAGACTCAAGCAGAGCTCGTTTGTTTATCCGTCCCCAGACGCAGCTTTTGTGTCTCACTCGATCAAATCATCCGCATCAGCTGTCTCTCCTTCTGAGCTCTGCGCTGGGGTTGCCAGGTGTTGCGCTCTGATACAGCTTCATTTGCATTTCTCCATCTGATGCGGCGCGTTTGCGTACGGAGTGGAACTGATAGGAAATGTCCAGAGACCCTGCGATGATTAATGGCCCATATGTATATATGAGGTTGCCAGGTTTTGCGATGTTGTACATTAGCATTGGCTCAGTGTTCTTATCCAAAGACTTTGTGGACAAATATTTAAAATTTTAATAGTTTGTTTATTGTTTACTCCACACCTGCACTTCTGTAAGGTTGAGCTTAGAGTTGAGGTTGCCAGGTGTGGTGTTTTCGCTCATTTACATTGATTTGGATCCAGAGCTGCGCTTTACGTCCAAAGCTAGGGTTAAGTTTTATAGGCTGAGGTTGCCAGTTCTTGCATTTTGATGTCCATCGTTTAGCAAAGTCCTCAGAGAGTCCTCGAGGATCCATGACCTGAAACACAAGAGCTTGATGATCAGAGCCTGATCCAGATCAGTGGATGCAACAATGAGCCTGGAGGACAAATAATTACTGCAGCCTTTATTCATGTATTCATTTGTTTATTAATGTATTATTAATTAATTATTAATTTAATAATTTATTTAGAAGGTTGTATCTGTTGGCTGTGTTTGCCAGGTGTGTGTTCACTAGTGTGTGTGTATGTGGGTGTTTCACCAACCCCCTAGTGTGTGTGTCTTGTGTTCACTAGTATGTGTGTATGTGGGTGTTTCACTGCCCCCTAGTGTGTGTTCGTTCACTAGTGTGTGTGTGTATGTGGGTGTTTCACTGCCCCTAGTGTATGTGTTCACTAGTGTGTGTTTATGTGGGTGTTTCACTGCCACCTAGTGTGTGTGCGTTCACTAGTGTGTGGGTGTGTTTCACTGCCCCTAGTGTGTGTGTGTGTTCACTAGTGTGTGTGTGTGTGTGTGTGTGTGTGTGTGTATGTGGGTGTTTCACTGCCCCCTAGTGTGTGTGTGTTGTGTTCACTAGTGTGTGTGTATGTTTCACTGCCCCTAGTGTATGTGTTCACTAGTGTGTGTTTATGTGGGTGTTTCACTGCCCCCGAGTGTGTGTGCGTTCACTAGTGTGTGGGTATGTGTGTTTCACTGCCCCTAGTGTGTGTGTGTGTGTGTGTGTGTGTGTTCACTAGTGTGTGTGTGTGTGTGTATGTGGGTGTTTCACTGCCCCCTAGTGTGTGTGCGTTCACTAGTGTGTGAGTATGTGGGTGTTTTAGATCTTTTGGAGCATTTCTATTGGTCCATTCCTCAGGAGACTTTCACACAATGTAAATTATATTGTCGTATAAACATGGCTGTCAATCAAGGCAGAGCATTAGAATATTAGGCCACGCCCACACCGCTCTCAGACAGATTTCTTTCCATTCATACTTTACTATGAATTACTGTCATCCGAGCAAGTTCAGCTTAGTCTAACTCAGAGCTCCAGAATTCCCTTCCCCATAACGAGCCAGCCAGTCAGTCCTGTGTGCGTTCCTACTTTCAGGATCGATATTTATTGGAAAGTTCCTCAGCCGTCCAACGTGTCGGGACTAATTGGCTCCGACTGTGTGTTTACCGTCTGGTTACACGCTTCACTTTAATAGTCCCTCAGTGACAAAAGCACTGGCTGGCCTGGTGCCAACGAGATGTTCAGCCAACTGAATTAGATCCAAGTATGTCACACACTTACACACAGGGGTGCTTGTTAGTCTCCGTTAGCATGAGCCGCCCCCAACCCCCCCCCCACCCCCCCCAGCTCCGAACACCCTCCCCCCAGCACATACGCACACACGTCCTCCTTCATCTCCCGACAGGCGCGCGGTTTTCCCGGGACGTCTTAATGAAAGTCGTGAATATAAATCATGTGAAGCTAACGCCGCCGCGCCGTGACAGAAGGTCGCTCCGGTTTTTCCTGGCTGCCTCTTTCTGAGGCGACTCTAAAACCAGGGCTGACTTTAGATAAGAGTCGTTTTTGTTTGGGAACTCTGGAGCGACTCCGTTACGGCCCCACCTGAATGACACTGCTGTTCGCTCGCTGTCAACGGCGCTGCTTCCAGGGCGCCCCCGACGAGAGATGACCCTGTAATTACCATCAAAGGGTCGAAGGTCAAGCAGCACGGCAACTGAGGTGGAATAGTTCAGCAAAGCAAACAGAGGACAGACCCCAGATGTGCTGAGCTTAGTCGCGTTCTTCAGCTTTAGCACTTGCGCTACGAGGCTAATGTAGTGCTGGGAGTCTGTAGTCAGTCTCACCTCGAACGGTGAGGAGGTGTTCAGTATCTGTATCAGACCTGACTATGTGGTTTGTGACTCTGTAAGACCCCCTGTTACCCATAAACACAAGCTAAAGTACATGAGCACAGCTGAACACGGTAGAAGTTATCTTAAAGAAGAATGTGTCTGGATACAGGTGACTGTGTAGTCCAGTTAGCACCATGCTAACAGCTACCCAGCAAGAATCAGCATAAACAAGCAAGACTGGTCACGAGTAAGACCGTATGGTATGTGTGGTGTGATTTGGATCCTAGTACGCTGGTCAACCAGAATGAACATGCAAGGTGATTAATTAAACCAGCACCAGGCCCGCCTTACCAGTTTAGACCAGAAAAAAAAAACAGTTTGGACCAACATAGGACAGTTTAGCGCAACATAAACCAGTACTTGAGCAAAAAAGTCCAGTTTAGGCCAATATACACCAGTACAAGACTATCACAGGCCAGTTTAGACCAATATACACCAGTACAAGACTATCACAGGCCAGTTTAGACCAATATAAAACTGCATTTGACCAGCATAAAATCAGCACTAGACCAGCATAAAATCAGAACTAGACCAGCATAAAATCAGTACTAGACCAGTAAAGGCCAGTTTAGACTAAAATACACCAGTACAAGACCATCATAGCCCAATTTAGACCAATATAAAACAACACTTGACCAGCATAAAATCAGTACTAGACCAGCATAAAACCAGTAATAGACCAGTAAAGGCCAGTTTAGACCAATATAAAACAACACTAGACCAGCATAAGATCAGTGCTAGACCAGTAAAGGCCAGTTGAGACCAAAATACACTAGTTCAAGAGTATCATAGCCCAGTTTAGACCAATATAAAATTGCACTTGACCAGCGTATGCCAGCACTAGACCAGTAAATGCCAGTTTAGACCAACATAAACCAGTACTAGACCAGTATAAGCTATTTTAGACCAACATAAACCCGTACTAGACTGGCATAATCCAGTACTAGATCAGTATAGGCCAGTTTAGACCAACATAAACCAGCACTAGGCCAGCATATGCCTGTACTAGACCCGTATAGGCCAGTTTTGACCAAAATACACCAGCATAAGGGCAGCATAGGCCAGTACTAGACCAGTATAGACCAGTTTTGACCAACATACACCAGTACTAGACCAGTATAGGCATGTTTAGACCAACATAAACCAGCACTAGGCCAGCATAGGTCAATAATAGACTAGTGTAGGCCAGTGTAAGCCAATTTAGAACAATATAAACCAGCAGTAGGCCAGCATTGGTCAATACTAGACTAGTGTAGGCCAGTGTAAGCCAGTTTAGACCAACATAAACCAGCAGTAGACTAGTATAGGCCAGTATTAGACCAGTATAAGGCAGTTTAGACCAACATAAACCGATACTGGCATAGACAAATACTAGACTAGTATAGGCCAGTATAGGCCAGTCCCCCAGCAGCTGAGCCGAAGCGCTGAGATGTTGTTTTTATTTGTGTCCAGATTATTCTGTGGTCACTCGCCCGTCAGGCGGGCAGCGCCTGCGCAGCGTCACGCGGGTTCCGAGCGCATTTTGATGTCGTCTATCTTCGCCTCCTTGGACGGGACTCTGGAATATTCTATATTGGCCCGTCCGGCTCGGCAAACACAGTTTGTATCTGTGGGCTGTTTGCTCGCGGCACCAATGTTGTTCCACTTGTGGTTGTTTGCAGTGAGCGGCCGTAAACGTCGTCCCTCTGTGCTTCCTTTCAGTTCCCGAAATACCCGCTGCCCTCCTGCCGGACAGAGCGCCGCGCTTCCCTCCACGTCCCATGTTTGAGCTTCAATTAGAAACGTTGGAAATACTGTTTTGGGCACAAAGGCTCAGTACATACGGAGCGCAGCTCTCCGGATCAAACCAGAGCAGGTATTCCGGGCCCACCGTAACCACCTCTAAACCCGGAGAGCGCTGGAGACGAGGTGACCGGTTCTTCAGTCCGAGCTGGATGAGCTTCCTGCGATCCAGCCCACTGGCCAGAACACTGCTTGTTTATTTTGGTGGAGTAAATAATTAGTGTTCAAGTTTAACCCCTAGAACCGACATCATACTTCACAGGAGTAGAAAAAAGGTACTGTGGAACCAAATGATGTGTAACTGGTTCTAAATAGAACCTCCACCTTAACTAACAACTAATAAAATCAGTGGTTCCAACCAGGAGATCTATGTAGCATTAACATGTCTTAAGCATTCCTTATAAAAGACAGTATTTCTATTTAGAACTGGACTGTATATAGAATCATGGTTCCTCAAAGGTTCAGACATGAGGGACAGACAGACAGATGGTGGGACAGAGAGACAGATGAAAGACAGATGATGGCATACAGAGACAGATGAGGGACAGACAGACAGGTAGAGGGACAGATGGAGGTTTGGACATATAGAGAGACATTTGAGGGTCAGACAGATGGTGCGACAGAGAGACAGATGAAAGACAGATAAAGGACAGACAGACAGACAGATGATGGCACAGAGAGACAAATGGAAGATGACAGGGACAGACAGACAGTTAGAGAGACAGATGAAGATTCGGACGCATAGAGAGACAAATGAGAGACAGACAGACAGACAGATGGTGGGACAGAGAGACAGATAAAAGACAGATAAGGGACAGACAGACAGGTAAAGGGGCAGATGGAGCACAGAGATAGGGGCACAGAGAGACAGATGAAAAACAGATGAGGGACAGACAGACAGACAGATGATGGCACAGAGAGACAAATGAAAGATGACAGGGACAGACAGACAGTTAGAGACAGATGAAGATTCGGACGCATAGAGAGACAAATGAGAGACAGACAGACAGATGGTGGGACAGAGAGACAGGTAGAGGGGTAGATGGAGGGACAGACGGACAAGTGGTGGCACAGAGAGACAGATGAGGGACAGACGGATGGTGGGACATAAATATCTAATAAATAAAAAAACAAGTAAGTTGTATTTAAAGGTTTATTTAAATTTGTGATTCTTGTGTGTTTGTTTGTTGGTGTGTTTGTTTGTTTGTTTGTTTGGAGTGTCGGGGGGGCTCAGTGTGCTGCTGGTTTCCCAGCAGTGGGTCTGGTTGGTAATAGAAGATCAGATGTTTCTCTGAAAGCCTTTAATGGTCTCTTATTGTCCAGTTAGAGGATCTGTATGCGGCTGACTGTCTCTGTTTCTGAAACTGGACGCTGCCCCTCGCTGTCCAGGGGTAGTGAGTTGTTGTTGTGGTCAGTGGGACTGCTGATCGGCCGCTGATCGGCCGCTGATCGGCTGCTGCTCGTGCGGTGCTTCTGAGTTTGGAGGACGCATCAGGCTCCTATCGGTTCCTGCAGTGTCCTCTCAGGGAAACGCTGGAGAATTACAAACTCCGCTGTTCTCCTGGACACGCATCCAGGAGTCGCTCAGCCGTGAAACAAAGGGAAGCTATTCATTAGAACCTGGGCTCTGACCGCTCTTCTGCGGTAATGAAGTGCTGCCCGGTCACCGTGCGGACAGAGGCACAGCGCGGAACTGACCTGTGAGAGGAATGCGAGCGGAGGCGGTGCCGATGACCTGAACAAATAAACAAATAAACAAATAAACAAGCTAATTAATAATGAAATAAACACACGCATGTTGGGTTAAACGAGTTTCTCCTGGTTTCTGTTTAACATGCATGAATCCTCACAGCGATTACACTCCTCTCTCACTCTTACTCTTCTCAGTAAAGACCCCGTATCCCCCCCGTAACATATTTCACCCTGAGATCCAGCAGAATTCCACAGAAACCTCAGCAACTACTTATAACACCAGGAGTGTTCAGTGTTTCACTCTTTATCTTCATTACAGCTTCAGTTCCTTACAGTTCAGACTTAGAAGCTGCTTCTGCTTCTCACCATCCAAACAACCACAAACACACTCAGTGGTGTTCAGGTTCTGGACTCTGGGGTGGTCAGTCCATTCAGTGGTGTTGAGGCTCTGGACTTTAGGGTGGTCAGTCCATTCAGTGGTGTTGAGGTTCTGGACTTTAGGGTGGTCAGTCCATTCAGTGGTGTTGAGGTTCTGGACTTTAGGGTGGTCAGTCCATTCAGTGGTGTTGAGGTTCTGGACTTTAGGGTGGTCAGTCCATTCAGTGCTATTGAGGTTCTGGACTTTAGGGTGGTCAGTCCATTCAGTGGTGTTGAGGTTCTGGACTTTTGGGTGGTCAGTCCATTCAGTGGTGTTGAGGCTCTGGACTTTAGGGTGGTCAGTCCATTCAGTGCTATTGAGGTTCTGGACTTTAGGGTGGTCAGTCCATTCAGTGCTATTGAGGTTCTGGACTTTAGGGTGGTCAGTCCATTCAGTGCTGTTGAGGTTCTGGACTTTAGGGTGGTCAGTCCATTCAGTGCTGTTGAGGTTCTGGACTTTAGGGTGGTCAGTCCATTCAGTGATGCTGACGTTCTGGACTTTAGGGTGGTCAGTCTATTCCCTGAGGCTGAAACTGATTGTAAATAAGTGTATATTTTCCAGATTTTCCAGATTTTTCCATCAACATTCCATATAAATATAAACTCACAGGTACGTGTAGCTGCGCTGCTGGTTTTGATGGTAATGAGCGGCTGCAGTCGTTTCTCTATGTTATATGTCATTGGGGCTCTTCAGGGACGTGTGATGTCACTCTCAGCTGTGAGGGTGCTAAATGTGTGAACATGGTGATGGACGAGTGCCTCCAGCCTCCCGCTCCGCTGAGTGTGAGCACAAACGCTCCAGCTGGGACGGACACCTCCATCAGAAATCAATAATGTTTGCCCAGGAGCCGACTCTGACCCTGCGAGTGCAGCTGGACGGTGTTGAGGGGTTACAGGGAGGAGAGGGGGCGGTGCTGACCCCTGCGGGCGCAGCTGGGCGGTGTTGAGGGGTTACAGGGAGGAGAGGGGGGCGGTGTTAACCCCTGCGGGCGCAGCTGGACGGTGTTGAGGGGTTACAGGGAGGAGAGGGGGCGGTGCTGACCCCTGCAGGCGCAGCTGGACGGTGTTGAGGGGTTACAGGGAGGAGAGGGGGCGGTGTTAACCCCTGCGGGCGCAGCTGGACGGTGTTGAGGGGTTACAGGGAGGAGAGGGGGCGGTGTTGACCCCTGCGGGCGCAGGTGGACGGTGTTGAGGGGTTACAGGGAGGAGAGGGGGCGGTGCTGACCCCTGCGGGCGCAGCTGGACGGTGTTGAGGGGTTACAGGGAGGAGAGGGGGCGGTGCTGACCCCTGCAGGCGCAGCTGGACGGTGTTGAGGGGTTACAGGGAGGAGAGGGGGCGGTGTTGACCCCTGCGGGCGCAGGTGGACGGTGTTGAGGGGTTACAGGGAGGAGAGGGGGCGGGGCTGAGTGGGAGTGACGTTAAGGGAGTGTTTCTGATGAACTACATTAAAGGCTCGTCTCAGTGAGACGGGAGGATAATTACGGAGCGCCGGGAGGATAATGCAGACGGCCCGCTGGGCGGCTAACGCGGCTGACCGTGTGGTCTGGAACGTTTGAAGGGAGCCGATCTTTAATCTTTAGCCGCGCGTGTCTGAGTTACTGAGTGTCTGATTATGTATCGAACGCACTGAGCCTCATGTCCCGCACCGACACTGACTCACTGCCACTGAGTACGACTCAGACCAACAGCCTGCCCATTCACAGCGATCCGCTCTCGACCTTAGGTCCTGGGAAATGGGTGCACTGTAACTGCGGAATTGGTTGGAAATAAGAGTGATGTAACCATGGAAATGGAATTAATAGAATTGGGAGTAGTGTATCTATGGAATAGATGGAAGTCAAAATGGAAATACTGTAACTGTGGAATTGGGTGGAAATGGGAATAATGTAACTGTTGAATTGGGTGGAAATGGGAATAATGTCACTGTGGAATTGGGTGGAAATGGGAATAATGTAACTGTTGAATTGGGTGGAAATGGGAATAATGTAACTGTGGAATTGGGTGGAAATGGGAATAATGTGGAATAGGGTGTGGGGTAAATATGAAAATTGGTGCTGCTTTGGAATTCCGTGGCGTGTGTACATGGAAATGGCTGTTAAATGAAGAGAGAACCCTGAATCACTATAGAATAGGAATGAACATGGATGTGATGTTATGGTGAGGATGTAGCTGATTTGAGAAGTCCACTGGAAGCTCCAGCTGGGATAGTACCCTGCTGATATGGAGTATGTGGTGGCTTTAACGCTGACTCGGTGAGACGCTGGAGGAACATCATCTCAATCTCCAATATATCGAGAAGTTCTCCTGGAATCACTGCCCACTCACTGGTTCCCACTCTGAGCAGAGAAGCAGCCTCACACTCTCGTCCCCGCGGCGGACCCTGTGTGTGCCGTAACGGCGTGACTTTATGGAGGTGCCACCGGAAGCGCCTTCACGCTGGCATTTCAGGGAATAACAGATCGATACAGTCTGACCCGCGTCTAATCTCCTCAGTGTTTTTGGTCTTTTAATCATTTTTACATTGTTTTTTTAAGCGTCGGACTCGGCCGGCCTGGTGTTCCTCAGACAGGCCCGAGGTCAGTGAGAGAACGTGTGGTCAGCTGAGAAGTAACTCACCTGAAGTTGTTTTTGTTTTGGTTCTGCAGGTGGAGGCTGATGATGTTCTCACTAAGGAGGAGCAGATCTACCTGCTGTTTAACGCTAAGAGGAAGTGCGAGCGCGCCATCAAGTCCAGACACAAAATCCCCGGTGAGTCTTCAGAGCGCCGTTTCTTCTCCACCTAGCAGAAAGCAGCTGTGCAGCTAGTGTAGCTTACAGGTAGTGGAAGCCTTTACCCACTGATTAGCCTGATACTAGCTACACGCCTAAACCATGTTGGGTTGTTTGTTAGCACCGCTGCTAATATTATAGAAATACGTAGCAAAAACATGCTGTCGGCTAATTATTATTATTGCTGGCTAGCTATAGGGCTGCCAACTCTCCCACAGTTTAGTCTGATCTCCCTCAATTCTGTCCTGTCTTCCACTCTCTGGTAATTCAGTGTGATCTCCCACAATTCAGTCTCATCTCCCTCAATTCAGTCTGATCGCCGTCAATTCTGTCCTATCTTCCAGTCTGATTCAGTCTGATCTCCCACAATTCAGTCTCATCTCCCTCAATTCTGTCCTGTCACTTTCCCACAATTCAGTCTGATTTCCCACAATTCAATCTGATCTCCATCAATTCTGTCCTATCCTCCACTTTCCCACAATTCAGTCTGATATCCCACAATTCAGTCTGATCTCCAACAATTCTGTCCTATTTTTCACTTTCCACAATTCAGTCTGATTTCCCACAATTCAGTCTGATCTCTGTCAATTCTGTCCTATCTTCCACTTTCCCACAAGTCAGTCTGATCTCCCACAATTCAGTCTGATCTCCGTCAATTCTGTCCTATTTTTCACTTTCCACAATTCAGTCTGATTTCCCACAATTCAATCTGATCTCCATCAATTCTGTCCTGTCTTCCACTTTCCCACAAGTCAGTCTGATCTCTGTCAATTCTGTCCTATTTTTCACTTTCTACAATTCAGTCTGATTTCCCACAATTCAATCTGATCTCCATCAATTCTGTCCTGTCTTCCACTCTCCCACAATTCAGTCTGATCTTCCACAATTCAGTCTGATTTCTCACAATTCAATCCGATCTCCCTCAATTCTGTCCTATCTTCTGCTTTCCCACAATTCAGTCTGATCTCCCGCAATTCAGTCTGATCTCCCGCTCTCCCGCAATTCAGTCTGATCTCCTGCTCTCCCACAATTCAGTCTGATCTCCCGCAATTCAGTCTGATCTCCCGCTCTCCCACAATTCAGTCTGATCTCCCACATTTCAGTTTGATCTCTTTCAGTTCTGTCCTATCTTCCACTCTCCCGCAATTCAGTCCAATCTCTCGCTAACCGGCAGTCTGCCATTGCTGTATTCTCCACGGTGGTCCATGTGAGGGGTCCTCGGAGGCGGTCAGGTGAGGTTCTGTAGCATGTCATGTCCCATCAGGCCGCCGTGGAGACGAAGTGACGTTGATTGAGTCTGTGTGTTTCAGCCCATCAGACCCGGCCAAAGCCAACAGGACCCATTAGTTTATATTACGCTGGACTGACAGTCCTCATTACAGCCACCAAGAAACACCCAACCTGACCGCCCCCAACTCACCCCCCCCGGGTACACGCCGGTCAGCTGCTGCCCTCCACCATAACCAGCCCCACCGTAACCACAGCCACACTAACACCCGCAACAGTGAACTGATTTACAGACCGTCGTGTTATTAATGACTTCATAATCAAAACAAATATATACCATTAAAATCAACAGTGAGTTCAACCTGAAACAGAAAGTAAAACTAGTCTTAAAGGAGTGAACAGATTAATTAACCCTTGCAGCACAAAGCACTTCACAGTATATATATATATATATATATATATATATATATATATATATATATATATATATATATATATATATATATATAGTCACAGTCGCTGTCTTAACAAAAACATGAATCTCCATTTTTGTCGATTTTTATTTTTCTCCATCATTTGAACAATACAGCTGCCGTTTACATTGTTTGATAACTTCATGATGAAGCGACCAATAGAAATGCTACAAAATAGCTTGGAAAAAATTCTGGTTCCATTGACTTGCATTGAAATTAGAGACAGTTTTTGGCCTCTCCTGTAAAGTTACTACTTGTTCTTGTTCTTTGGACAGCAACGATATATATAAAACAATGATAGATTTTAGTAGTAATTCAGCCAAAAATGACAAAAAGTAACTGATGAATAAAATAATTAATTAATTTCAATGTTTTGCAATCAAGTAATAGCACAACATGTAGTGATTTAAACAATAAAAAGCAAAACAAACAAACATAGAAAGGAAATAAAAACAAATACAAAGTATCAGTTGCTTTACATTTTTACATAATGCTAAATAAATTAATAAAAAAGTAATCTAATAATAATAATACACGTAAAAAGTATTGTGGATTTACTGATTAAAAAAGATGATAAATCTAAATATAAATTGAGAAGTAGTAGCTCACACTACTTTACAATCAATTAATAAAATGTAAATGAATTAAAGAAAAATACATTTGAACAGTCATTTTAACAACAGAATCAAATTAAACTAGGCAAACAGGAGATACGTGAATAAGATACTTTTTTAAAAAGCTACACAGTAGCAGTAGCAGTTTTTGTAGTAATCAATAAAATATAGAATATATATCAAAAACATACTCAGATAAAAGCCAGAAGTAGCCACAGCAGAATCAAATAATAACACTTTAATAATGACACAATATGAACAAATAGAAAATGTAGTAATTATTTAAAACAAAGAAAAAACAAAGAATACATTTTAAAAAATACAGAGTAATAAACAAATACAAAGAGTAATGTTTACTTTATTTACAAGCTAAATTACAAACATAGGCACAATCAAATAATATTATAAATGTAACTCTGATACATTGTAAAATGTAAAATGTAAAAACTGATAAAATGGACAAACTAGTTCAATAAAAAAGAAAACACGTCTGTTTTTAAATAGTAACAAATAATGAAGCTACAATAACACAAGACAGTTTAGTTAAAATTACAGAGAAGATAATAAAACAATAAAATACAGATATAAAATATAATGAGTTGTATTTAAGTGTAACTCACTGTAAAACATTAAACTCATTTAATGATTCTAATCAACTCTCTCTCTCTTTTATTCTTTTACTCTCTTTTTCTTCCAGCCTTTCTTCCTTTCTGTTTCTTTCTCTAGTTCATTTGTCTGTTTTCCTATTTTTAGTTCTTTCTTTCTTTCTTTTGTCTGTTTTTCTTTCTTTCCTTTGTCTGTTTTTCTTTCTTTCTTACTTTCCTTTGTTTTCTTTCTTTCTTTCTTTCTTTCTTTCATTCATTTTTCTGTTTTTCTTTCTTTCTTTCTTTCTTTCTTTCTTTCTTTCTTTTTTTCTTTCTTACTTTCCTTTGTCTGCTTTTCTTTCTTTCTTTCCTTTTTCTGTTTTTCTTTCTTTCTTTCTTTCCTTTGTCTGTTTTTCTTTTTCTTTCTTTCCTTTGTCTGTTTTTCTCTCTTTCCTTTGTCTGTTTTTCTTTCTTTCTTTCTTTCTTTCTTACTTACTTTCTTTCCTTTGTCTGTTTTTCTTTCTTTCCTTTGTCTGTTTTTCTTTCTTTCTTACTTTCCTTTGTCTGCTTTTCTTTCTTTCTTTCTTTCTTTCTTTTCTTTTTCTGTTTTTCTTTCTTTCTTTCTTTCCTTTTCTGTTTCTTTCTTTCTTTCTTTCTTTCTTTCTTTCTTTCTTTCTTTCTTTCTTTCTTTGCTGTGTCTGTTTTTCTTTTGTTCTTTATTTCTTTCCTTTGCCTCTTTTTCGTCCTTTCTTTTTTAGTTAATGCAATGAATGAATTAACAAATTAAAGAATTAGTACAGTCTTCTGTAAATACTGTATCCAGACCAGCTGATTAACAGTGAGAGTAAATCTACAGTAGAGGCCAAAAACTTTACTTTCAGAGGAACCAGAATGATTTCCAGGCTATTTAGGAGCGTTTCTATTGGTCCATTCTCCACGAAATCCTCACAAACTGTAAACATCAACAATCATGTTAAAAAAATATAAATAAATAAAAATAGACAAAACTGGAGATACATGTTTTTGTTTGTTTAGACGGTTTGTAGTGTTGTTTATTTAGTAAAACGTGTTTTTCGGGCGGATGTAATTTTAGCTTCAGCTTGAAGTTAGTTTTGTGTGTGAAGCTGCATCTGTTTCAGATCAGTCTGGCGCTCGGGCTGCGAGTGAAACAGCTCCGATCAGCCAATCACTGTTGTTCTAATTATTTGTTTGTGGTTTTGAACAGTCAGCCAGTCGGAGCCTCTTAACCCTTTAATGCCCAGCATAGAGTTAAACCCGCCCCGTATTCATTTCCTATGTGTCTGTTTGGTAAATCTATTAAAATCAGTTTATTATTTAATGTTAGTGTTTATTAAAAATCTACTTTTTGATCTTAAATCATTATTTATTTCTTTTTTATTTACTTCTAAATATGTTACCAGTGGTGGGCTTTGGTGGGCTTTGGTGGGCTGCTGTTGTTGCCAGGTCGTCATGATTTCCCTCATCGCGGCCTGTTTTCTGCGTCCTCCAGCAGAGCCGCTCAGCGCGGAAGCGGCAGTTGGGCGAGTCTGCGGTTCGGAGCGTTTGGGAAAACTGCAGCGTGTGCACTCGTTTACCCGCGAGAGCTCCGTACCGCTACTCCTCCGTTAAAGAGCCCGTACGAGGGGAACGGAGTTCTTACCTCACAACAGCTTCACACAGCAGATACTCACCTTTCTCAACCCCCCCGTCCACATCAGGCCCCGCAGCAGGCTAGAACAGCGGCCCCTCGCTTCTGTGATGTCACAAACACCATCTCATTTACATACGTCCACTCCTCACAGCCAGCAGTCTGGCCCCGCCCACTCACAGTGACCCTCAGTGTCTCAGCTGGGACTGCTTTTGGGCAGTGGTGTGACCAATCAGCCTATAGCAGTTTAGCCCCGCCCACGCATGCTGAGGTGTCAGGGAGTTTTGAATGAGGCTCAGCCAATCAGAACAGAGCTCATTTACATACGAGTCCTAACAGCAGCAGTCTGTGTAGAAGACGAGTTATGAGAGGTTACAGACATACTGATCAGAGATCAGCTGTTTACCTTTAACTCCTCTGTTCCTTTCTTCTTTTCTTCCTTTCATTTGTTCTTTCTTTCTTTCTTTCTTTCTTTCTTTCATTTGTTCTTTCTTTTTCTTTCTTTCTTTCTTTCTTTCATTTGTTCTTTCTTTTTCTTTCTTTCTTTCTTTCTTTCTTTCTTTCTTTTTCTTTCTTTCTTTCTTTCTTTCTTTCTTTCTTTTTCTTTCTTTCTTTCTTTCACTCTTTCTTTCTTTCTCTTTCTTTCTTTCTTTCTCTCTTTCTTTCTTTCTTTCTCTCTTTCTTTCGTTCTTTCATTTGTTCTTTCTTTCTTTCTTTCTTTTATTTGTTCTTTCTTTCTTTCTGTCTTTCTTTTTGTCTGTTGTTCTTTTCTTTGCCTATTTTTCTTCTTTCTTTTTTTCTCTGTTGTTTCCGTCTCCTTCTCAGTGGTGAAGTGTGATTGGCTGATGTGTGTGTAGTGTTAATAAGTGTTAATTATTTAAATGAGTTGTACTTGTATAGATGTAAACTGATGAATTAGAGATCTGAGATTGTTATTTGGCCCTGGTAAGACCCCCGTTAAGGCCCCCAGTGTAAAAACAATATATCTGTACATACTGTAACCGGCTGATTAACAGTAGGAGTATATTTTCACTCTGAAGATTAAATTTACTAAAAGAAGTAATTTTTAAGAAACACTTTTACTGTAGTTAATGAATTTAGATATTTATTCTGACCATCGTCATGACAACAACTATTAGAAAAAAACTGTGTAAGATATTGGGGTGATTATTAGTTTCTGTAAATTAATAAAATAATAACAGCAGCATTAATACAGTTCAGTATTTGTGTTTACAGTTCTCTAATGCTTTTACAGTATTTTCAGTTTATATACTCTTACATGTGTTTCTCTTTCTCTCACTCACTCTTTAACTCCCTCTCTTTCTCTCTCTCTATTTCATTCCTCTCTCTCTCTCTCTCTCTCTCTCTCTTTCTCTCTCTCTATTTCATTCCTCTCTCTCTCTCTCTCTCTATTTCATTCCTCCCTCTCTCTCTCTCTCTCTCTCTCTCTCTCTCTCTCTCTCTCTCTCTCTCTATTTCATTCCTCTCTCTCTCTCTATTTCATTCCTCTCTCTCTCTCTTTCTCTCTCTCTCTCTCTCTCTCTCTCTCTCTTTCACTTCTCTTTTTTTTCTCTTTCTCTCACTCACATGCTGTTCTCCTTCTCCCTCTCTTTCTCACTCATTCTTTTATTCCCTCTCTCTCTCTCTCTCTCTCTCTCTCTCTCTCTCTCTCTCTCTCTCTGTTCTTACTCTCCCTCTCACTCTTTCATTCCTGTCTTTCTCTCTCTCTTTCTCTTTCTCTCTCTCTCTTTCTTGCTCTCTCTTCTTTCTCTCTCTCTCTTTTGCTCTTACTTTCTTTTCCTCTCTCTCTATCCCTCTCTCTTGCTCTCTTTCACTCTCACATTCTTTTCCTCTTCCTGTCTTTTTCGCTTTCTGTCTGTCACTCTCTCTCTCTCACTTCCTCTCTTTGCCTTTCAATTCTCTCCCCCTTTCTCTCTATCTCTGTCTCTCACACTTTCTTTCGCTCTCTGCCTCCCTCTTTTTTACTTTCTCTCTTTGTCCCTCTCCCTCTCTTTCCATCTCTCTGTATCTCGCTCTCTCTCCGTCTGTCTCTCTCTTTTTCTCTCGTTCTTACTCTGTCCTCCAGTCTGAGTGTGTACTGATGTAGTGTATGCTGTAACTGTTGGTGTAAGTGTGTGACCGAGCTGGGATCTGCAGTGTCGTGTGTTTTTATTCAGGACAAAAGCTTCTACATCTGTAATAACAGCTTTCAGGACGGAGAGAAATGATGTTCTGTCACCGTTCAGAAGTGTTTGGAAGTCTTTGTGAAAGTTATGAGTCTGTGACTGGAGTAATAAGAAGCTGTGCGATCATAACAAATCATCCAGTGTGTCGTTACCACAGAGAGTATTCTTAGATATCCTGCCTCCAGTCATTTTACAGCCCGACCACAAAGGGAAGCCAAGCCCGTATGGAAAAAGAAAAAAAGCCCTTTTTCCAAAACCAGACTGGAGCGCCGAAAAGAGGAGAAACAACACTGAGCTGCGTTCCCAGACAAACCTTAGAACAGCCTCACTGCAGTGCTGAGAGAGGAACAATCAGCAAAGCAACACTGATAAACAAACAGTGTACCCCTAAAAAACAACACTGCTACACCGTGTACCCCTAAAATCAACACTTATACACCGTGTACCCCTAAAAACAACACTTCTACACCATGTACCCCTAAAAAACAACACTGCTACACCGTGTACCCCTAAAAAACAACACTGCTACACCGTGTACCCCTAAAATCAACACTTATACACCGTGTACCCCTAAAAAACAACACTGCTACACCGTGTACCCCTAAAATCAACACTTATACACCGTGTACCCCTAAAATCAACACTTATACACCGTGTACCCCTAAAAACAACACTTATACACCGTGTACCCCTAAAAACAACACTTCTACACCGTGTACCCCTAAAAAACAACACTGCTACACCGTGTACCCCTAAAATCAACACTTATACACCGTGTACCCCTAAAAACAACACTTCTACACCGTGTACCCCTAAAAACAACACTTCTACACCGTGTACCCCTAAAAAACAACACTGCTACACCGTGTACCCCTAAAATCAACACTTATACACCGTGTACCCCTAAAAACAACACTTCTACACCGTGTACCCCTAAAAACAACACTTCTACACCGTGTACCCCTAAAAAACAACACTGCTACACCGTGTACCCCTAAAATCAACACTTATACACCGTGTACCCCTAAAAACAACACTTCTACACCGTGTACCCCTAAAAAACAACACTGCTACACCGTGTACCCCTAAAAACAACACTGCTACACCGTGTACCCCTAAAAACAACACTGCTATTCCATGTACCCCTAAAAAACAACACTGCTACACAGTGTACCCCTAAAATCAACACTTATACACCGTGTACCCCCAAAAACAACACTGCTACACCGTGTACCCCTAAAAACAACACTTCTACACCATGTACCCCTTAAAAACAACACTTCTACATCGTGTACCCCTAAAAACAACACTTCTACACCATGTACCCCTAAAAAAATCACTTCTATACAGTGTACCCCTAAAAACACAACACTGCTATACCATGTACCCCTAAAAAACAACACTGCTACACAGTGTACCCCTAAAATCAACACTTATACACCGTGTACACCTAAAAAACAACATTTCTACACTGTGTACCTCTAAAAAACAACACTGCTATACCATGTACCCCTAAAAAACAACACTTCTACATCGTGTACCCCTAAAAAAAACACTTCTATACAGTGTACCCCTAAAAACACAACACTGCTATACCATGTACCCCCAAAAACAACACTTCTACACCGTGTACCCCTAAAAACAACACTGATACACCATGTACCCCTAAAAAAACAACACTTTTACACTGTGTACCCCTAAAAACCAACACTGCTTTACCGTGTACCCCTAAAAACAACACTTCTACACTGTGTACCCCTAAAAACAACACTGTTACACCATGTACCCATAAAAACAACACTGCTATACCGCATACCCCTAAAAACAACACTGATACTCCATGTACCCCTAAAAATAACACAGATACACTGTGTTATTAAAACAACAGTAAAAACAGTAAACAGTAAAACAGTAAAAACAGTGTCAGTAAAAACAACCCCTAAAACAACACTGCTACACCGTGTACCCCTAAAACAACACTGCTACACCGTGTACCCCTAAAACAACACTGTTACACCGTGTACCCCTAAAAACAACACTGCTACACCGTGTACCCCTAAAAACAACACTGCTACACCGTGTACCCCTAAAACAACACTGCTACACCGTGTACCCCTAAAAACAACACTGCTACACCGTGTACCCCTAAAAACAACACTGCTACACCGTGTACCCCTACTAACAACACTGCTACACCGTGTACCCCTACTAACAACACTGCTACACCGTGTACCCCTAAAATCTGAAATGTAGTAAATCTGCCTTTCTCTGCTACTAAGATTCTACTCCCTCCTCCAGACGTGTCTCCAGGTTCATGTTGAAATGCCCACTTTTCACAATCAGATCTCAATGAATAAATACTGTTCCACTCAAAAACATTCCCCTCTAAGCCAGTCCTAAATCAGTTTAGTGTGAGTCTGGGTTGAGTCCTGAGTCAGTTTAGCATGAGCCTGGGTTGAGTCCTGAGTCAGTTTAGCATGAGCCTGGGTTGAGTCCTGAGTCAGTTTAGCATGAATCTGAGTTGAGTCCTGAGTCAGTTTAGTGTGAGTCTGAGTTGAGTCCTGAGTCAGTTTAACGTGAGTCTGAGTTGAGTCTGAGTTGATTCCTGAGCCAGTTTAGCATGAGTCTGGGTTGAGTCCTGAGTCAGTTTAGCATGAGTCTGGGTTGAGTCCTGAGTCAGTTTAGTGTGAGTCTGAGTTGAGTCCTGAGTCAGTTTCGCATGAATCTGAGTTGAGCCCTGAGTCAGTTTAACGTGAGTCTGAGTTGAGCCCTGAGTCAGTTTAACGTGAGTCTGAGTTGAGTCCTGACCCAGTTAAGTGTGAGTCTGAATTCAGTCATCAAGTCATTTGAGTTACAGGTCAGCTTATAGTGAACCTGAGCTGTGAGTAGGTTAGTCTTAAATGAGTCATGAGTCACTTAAATGTGAGTCTGAATCACAAGTCACTTAAATGTGAGCCTGAATCACGAGTCACTTAAATGTGAGTCTGAATCATGAGTCACTTAAATGTGAGTCTGAATCATGAGTCAGTTAAGTGCGATTCTGAGTCAGGCCGGTTGCCACTTAGCCGCGAGTCTTAGTCGGGTTACAAGATAAGCTTGTATCTGACTTGAGTCATGAGTCAGTTAGGTGTGAATCTGAATCACGAGTCGAGTCACTGTCAGTCTTGTTGTGAGTCCAAGTCAGTCTCTGCTATATAACATTAGAATAAACACAGAGAAGTATGAGTACACAGTATACAGGATATAGAGTAACACAGGGATGGGGAGTATAGAGAAGTTTTACTATAGGAGTATATTAATGTTATAAATATGCCGGTCAGTAGGTCTCAGTCAGAAGATCACAGGTTCAGTTCTGGACTCCTCGCTGATCTTCAGCCATCTCGTGGATTTATTCAGGTCAGCAGCTCCTGGTTTAGTATAATGACGGACTGATAAGATACAGGACTGACACTCTCAGTGGATTTTGTTTACTTGTATTTACTCAAATGTTTGTTTTAATAAATAAACTCTCCTGATCTTTTGCACGGCCCTGTCTAACAAGCGAGGTCCGTAATGAGGTTGAGGAATAGCCATCCATTCATCCATCCGTCCATCCATCCATTATCTTCCCCTTTATCCCGCTAGCCAACCCCAACATCATCAGGTGAAGGCGGGGTACACTGTGGACAGGTCACCAGTCCATCACCTACAGGCAGTTTAGAGTGAGGATCCTAACATGCATGTGTTTGGACTGTGGGAGGAAACCGGAGAACCCGGAGGAGAACATACACACTCCACACAGAACCACCCGGACCGGGACGGTTGAGGAATCTGGATGTGAATGTTTTGCACATGGAGGCCGTTCAGCCTCAAACAGACCAAAGTCACGCTCCATTAGCGGATCTCCCACCGCGGCACTACAACCCTCCCGTCTGCTGAGTGAGGAGAGATGGAGAGTTTGGAGTGTTACTAGCTCTCTCTCTCTCTCTCTCTCTCTCTCTCTCTTTCCGCTGCCTCGCCTCGCGCTCCTGCCTTCCTAAGACCACCCTTTGTGTTTTCATGCCGGCCGTTAAATCTGCTATTATTAGCGTGGCGGTCCGCTGATGTGTGATTGGGATTGTTTGCCCTGTGCGGTAAGGAATTAGCGAACGGCTAGCTGAGTCGGGCTGTCTATTCTTGTCCGACTCTGGGAGGAGGCGGGAAAACCTCAGGCCGAGGCTGGGCCTCGCGGCGGGCTCGTCCGTGCTAGACTGAGCCTGATATTTGTTGTTTCTCTTGGTTTGCTCTCCTGCGAGGGCCACACGTCTCCGCAGTGGAGCAGAAACAAGGTCTTCATTCAGAGGGACGTTCAGCCGAGTCGAGTCAGAGCAGCTAAAACCAGACTGTAGTAAAAAAAAAAGGATTGCAGTATTTCAAAAACTACAATTAGCTAATTTGCTAACAGCACCAGAGAAGCTAAATCCAGAGGAGACGTTGTTGAAATAGAATTGTGATAATGTGTTCCAGATGTTTACATACATTATATGACTCATTTTGGCAAATAGGCTAAATTTAGAATACATTTTTTAAACTTTGAATTCTTTTTGTTGAGTTTTATTGTCGGCTTTGAGCTCCAAGTCAAAGTAAAACTGTGGTGTTGTTCCAATAATCAGGCCTCTACGTGCTAATTTGCTAAAAGTAGCAGAGAAGCTAAATCTGAAATGGACTTTAACAAGTTTTCTAAGTGAAAATAGACCTAAAATACTACTATTTTACTCACTTTAGCAAATAAGCTTAATTTTTAGGTCAAATTGTGTCCTTCATATGGTAATGTAGAGTCTAAACTAGATTGTAAAAATAAAACTGTAATACTCTATTTTTATTAACTTGGGCTAATAGCATTGGACTCAATTCAAAACAGACCTTTTATACTTTTAATTTTTTTGGTGGCTTTTTATTTGTTTATTGTTGGCATCGTCAAACTGTATCCTTCAAATAATTGTACATCCACATGTTAATTGGCTAAGATGCTAAGTAGCTAAATCTGAAATAGACTGAAATAAAACTGAAATACTTTATTGCAAGTACTTATAAATGTACTCATTTTGGCTAATAGGCTAAAATAAAAATAGTAATTTTATACTTTATTGTAAGTTTAATTGTCGGCATTGAACTCCAAATTGAAGTCAAACTTTGGTGTTGTACAAATAATTAGACCTCCACATGCTAATTTGCTAAAAGCAACAAAGAAGCAAAATCTGAAATAGACTTTAACAAGTTTTCAAGTGAAAATAAACCTGAAATTCTTCATTACAGATGTTTACAAACACTATTTTACTTATTTTAGCTAATAATTAAAAAATTAATTAATAAATAATTTTAGCTCAATTAAAAAAGTATTTTTATAAGTCAAATTCTGTCCTTTATATGCTAATGTACCAAACTTAATCCATACTAGACTTTAACTAGTTTGCCAAGTGAAAATAAAACTGTAATACTACAATTGCTATTTATTAACTTGGACTAATAGCATTGGGTTCAATTCAAAATAGACATTTTATACTTATAATTATTTACATGACTTTTAATTAGTTTATTGTTGGCATGGTCAAACTGTGTCCTTCAAATAATTGTACATCCACATGTTAATTTGCTAAAATGCTAAGTAGCTAAATCTGAAATAAACTTTTTTAAGTTTGCCAAGCAAAAAATAAAACTGAAATATTTTATTGCAAATGTTTACAAACAATATTTTACTCATTTTGGCCAATAGGTTAAAATAAAAATAGTCATTTTATACTTTATTGTAAGTTTTATTGTCGGCATTGGACAGCAAGTCAAAGTCAAACTGCGGCGTCCCTCAAGCAGTTATACCTTCACATGCTAATTCCAATCAATCAACCTTTTCATTTACAGTGTAGCACAGCATTACAATTTAATAATAAAAAGGATTACAAAAAAGCTAATTCATTTTAATATGTGAACTTAAAAATGTAAAAGGAACAATATAAACAAAGTGAAGATAAAAGTAAGACTAATCATAAAAGGAAACAAATAAAATTGATATAAGAGATTAAAACCAAAATAAGACAAAAATAAAGAATAAATAAAAAAATATTAATAAATATAGAAGTTAAATTCAAGGTAAATTCATTTGTTAACATCAACAAAATCAACAAAAAATAAAGATACATATTTTTCTTTGGACTGGCGATATGCTTGTAAGCTGAATTGAAAATAGACTTAAACAAATTTTTCAAGTCAAAATAAAACTGTGATATAATCCAAACAATTATACCTCCAGATGCTAATGAGTTTTCATTAATTAATTCACTTCTTTATTATCTGAACTGCAAATGTATGTAATTTCCTCCAGTCTGTTTATTATAATACCTACTGGATTCATTCAGTACAGCCACAAATTCAACTTTCTGCTAATAAACACGACGCAGAACCGCTCTGTTGCATTTCAACATGACTGGAGAGATTTAATCCCACTTAATGAACGAGCTGCTCCGACTGCATGACCTCCCGAGTCCTGACATGAATTAGCTGCAGTGGCCACCCAATCATGAGAGTATGGACTCTCTCGGCTCTGGTCAGGCTCACCGCTGAGAAGATACTGCGGCTATTCAGGTGATTTATAGCTTCTCTGACGCTAATTATTCCAGAAAGTATGTAGAAATACTTCCATATGTGACTTCCATCTTCTTCATATCATCCTCCCATCCTTCTCCAGCAGAATCATTAGGTACAACCAAATCACCTCGCTTTCCTGCTGTGTCGGTACGCTTGTTGGACCTAGAATATTTCAGCAGGGCACGATGAGGCGCCGGAATATCATGAAAATCACTGGAAAAACCATTTTCAGAATATGTGGGTTTTTTATAAGTTAGATTGTTCTGAGCTTGTGCTCCAAGTAACGTCCATTTTCCTTATTAGAAACTGTTAAAATAATGAAATCTGTAAATGTTCTTTTGCCAAATTTGCACCAGAATCAGCTTATTGGGACCTAAACGTATACGTATAAAGTCTTATATGCTCTGCGCTAAGCAGAAAATAAAACTAAAATATTACAAACATTCAAATAGCTTTGTTCTTTAAAAGCCTTAAATAATAATTCAGTAGTACAGAAGCTGGAAGCACTAAAGCTAGTAGCACTAAAGCTAATAGCACTGACGGTAGTAGCACAGAAGATAGCAACACTAAAGGTAGTAGCACTGAAGCTAATAAGACTGAAGGTAGTAAGACTGAAGATAGTAGCACTGAAGGGTAGTAAGACTGAAGATAGTAGCACTGAAGCTAATAGCACTGAAGGTAGTAAGACTGAAGATAGTAGCACTGAAGGTAGTAAGACTGAAGATAGTAGCACTGAAGCTAATAGCACTGAAGATAGTAGCACTGAAGATAGTAGCACTGAAGCTAATAGCACTGAAGCTAGTAGAACTGAAATTGAGGCTGTGTCTGCGTCTAGAACTCTAGGTATTAACTTTGTGAAGCTACACAAGTGAGTGCAATGAAACCCAACAAAAGAGAATAAGGCATCTAAACGATGCCACCATGTGGGTCCTCGGGAAAGCCAGGATCAGTATAAATGAAGAAAGTGACCACTTGCCGCCCACCTTTGAATTCCAGCTCGGCCCCAAAAATAAGAGATGCGGCTTCTGCAGTGCAGAAATAGCTCGGCCTGACAAATCGCAAGAAGAAGGCCTTCATACACCAGAGCGGCTATCGGCGGCGGACACGCAGCGCTGGGTCCAGCGGGTTTCGGGGGAGGAAAGTCAAATATTTTTTAAAGAAACCCGCAATGACATCATCAATAACCACAACCTCACCAGATATGAGTACGGAAACTTCACAGCCTTGGAATTCTTTTTTTTGGAGGGGGGTAGATTATAGACCTATATGTGGCCCCACTATATGATGGGCTAAATCTGAGTGTGGTGGGCTAGGGTAGGTGGTCTGGTGGTTAATGTATTTACTCGGAGGCTCTCTCTTGGGAGGGGGAGTTTGGGGTCTGGTGGTCATTGTTATTTTAGAAACCCCCACCGTCCTGCCTCTGAAACGATCCTGTAATTAGACGCGTGGAGTGACGAGTCCCTCTCGGGCCACATGAAGCAGATTTTGGCCCCGGCCTTTGATTTGGCCCCTTTGAACAAGCTTTAATTACAGGAACAGGGAGAGTAATAGATCTGCAGCGTGGGCCCGGTCCTGAGTTTTATCCTTAACTAGTTATTTTGCGGCGGGTCGGGGGGCAGCTGGTTTCAATAACGCTGCACGGAGGCTGAGCCAAGAGGGCCCGACGTGGCCAAGAAGCTGTGGGAAAAAGGGGGCAATTCTCTCTCATTATCAACCCCCCCACCCCACCCCCCCACCCCCTACTTCTGCTAGCAGAACGGCGACCAACTTCCAAGAGCGTTTAAGAAAGTGCAAACGCATTTGCCTCAGCCGCTCGACTCGCCCGAATGGAACGCAGCAGTCGGGACCCTGTGCTTGACGTATGGCTGGATAATTGCTGGGTGTTCGCTCGTAAATGTGCTGCGATCGCATGTTGGGCGCTGCGGCTGCGGAAGCATGGGAGCGACCGGGTTCCAGCGTTTCACCGCTCGTCCTTTCCCACAGAGCTGCTGACGGCCGGACAGCCATTGTTTCTGGTCGAGCAGAGAAGAGGCGGCTACGCTCATTGTTAGCCTTTGTGTTGAATTTGTCAGTTTCAGCTTAACACTGTAATCAACAACCTGGTCTGTGCAATACATTCATTTAATCATTCAAGCTTCCATTCATTCAAGAATTCCTTGTTTTCGATCATCACAAATAGTTTAATTTATTAACTTTTCTTATAACAATCATTTTTGTACATGGGTCATAATTAACCCACATAATAATAATAATAAAACTTTATTCTTTCAATTGACTATTAGTGATCTAAAACGTTTGACTGGTAGTGTATCTAAAACGTTTGTCTGGTAGTGTATCTAAAACGTTTGTCTGGTAGTGTATCTAAAACGTTTGACTGGTAGTGTATCTAAAACGTTTGACTGGTAGTGCATCTAAAACGTTTGACTGGTAGTGTATCTAAAACGTTTGACTGGTAGTGTATCTAAAACGTTTGACTGGTAGTGCATCTAAAACGTTTGACTGGTAGTGTACTAAAACATTTGGCTGGTAGTTTATCTAAAGCGTTTGTCTGGTAGTGTATCTAAAACGTTTGACTGGTAGTGTATCTAAAACGTTTGACTGGTAGTGTATCTAAAATGTTTGACTGGTAGTGTATCTAAAACGTTTAACTGGTAGTGTATCTAAAACGTTTGACTGGTAGTGTATCTAAAATGTTTGACTGGTAGTGTATCTAAAACGTTTGACTGGTAGTGCATCTAAAACGTTTGACTGGTAGTGTACTAAAACGTTTGACTGGTAGTGCATCTAAAACGTTTGACTGGTAGTGTATCTAAAACGTTTGGCTGGTAGTGTATCTAAAACGTTTGACTGGTAGTGTACTAAAACGTTGGTCTGGTAGTGTATCTAAAACGTTTAACTGGTAGTGTACTAAAACGTTTAACTGGTAGTGTATCTAAAACATTTGGCTGGTAGTGTATCTAAACCGTTTGTCTGGTAGTGTATATAAAACGTTTGTCTGGTAGTGTACTAAAACGTTTGGCTGGTAGTGTATCTAAAACGTTTGTCTGGTAGTGTATCTAAAACGTTTGACTGGTAGTGTATCTAAAACGTTTGACTGGTAGTGTACTAAAATGTTTGTCTGGTAGTGTATCTAAAACGTTTGACTGGTAGTGTATCTAAAACGTTTGACTGGTAGTGTACTAAAACGTTTGTCTGGTAGTGTATCTAAAACGTTTGACTGGTAGTGTACTAAAACGTTTGTCTGATAGTGTACTAAAACGTTTGACTGGTAGTGTATCTAAAACGTTTGTCTGGTAGTGTACTAAAACATTTGACTGGTAGTGTATCTAAAACATTTGTCTGGTAGTGTATCTAAAACATTTGTCTGGTAGTGTACTAAAACGTTAAACTGGTAGTGTATCTAAAACGTTTGGCTGGTAGTGTATCTAAACCGTTTGGCTGGTAGTGTATCTAAAACGTTTGGCTGGTAGTGTATCTAAAACGTTTGTCTGGTAGTGTATCTAAAACGTTTGGCTGGTAGTGTATCTAAAACGTTTGACTGGTAGTGTACTAAAACTTTTGTCTGGTAGTGTACTAAAACGTTTAACTGGTAGTGTACTAAAACGTTTAACTGGTAGTGTATCTAAAACGTTTGGCTGGTAGTGTATCTAAAACGTTTGTCTGGTAGTGTACTAAAACGTTTAACTGGTAGTGTATCTAAAACGTTTAACTGGTAGTGTATCTAAATCATTTGTCTGGTAGTGTACTAAAACGTTTAACTGGTAGTGTATCTAAAACATTTGTCTGGTAGTGTACTAAAACGTTTAACTGGTAGTGTATCTAAAACGTTTGGCTGGTAGTGTATCTAAAACGTTTGTCTGGTAGTGTACTAAAACGTTTAACTGGTAGTGTATCTAAAACGTTTGGCTGGTAGTGTATCTAAAACGTTTGACTGGTAGTGTACTAAAACGTTTAACTGGTAGTGTATCTAAAACGTTTAACTGGTAGTGTATCTAAATCGTTTGTCTGGTAGTGTATCTAAAAGGTTTGGCTGGTAGTGTATCTAAAACGTTTGGCTGGTAGTGTATCTAAAACGTTTGACTGGTAGTGTATCTAAAACGTTTGACTGGTAGTGTATCTAAAACGTTTGTCTGGTAGTGTATCTAAAACGTTTGGCTGGTAGTGTACTAAAACGTTTAACTGGTAGTGTATCTAAAACGTTTGACTGGTAGTGTATCTAAAACGTTTGACTGGTAGTGTATCTAAAACGTTTGACTGGTAGTGTACTAAAACATTTGGCTGGTAGTGTATCTAAAACGTTTGTCTGGTAGTGTATCTAAAAGGTTTGGCTGGTAGTGTACTAAAACGTTTGACTGGTAGTGTATCTAAAGCGTTTGTCTGGTAGTGTATCTAAAACGTTTGACTGGTAGTGTATCTAAAACGTTTGACTGGTAGTGTATCTAAAACGTTTCACTGGTAGTGTATCTAAAACGTTTGACTGGTAGTGTATCTAAAACGTTTGACTGGTAGTGCATCTAAAACGTTTGACTGGTAGTGTATCTAAAACGTTTGACTGGTAGTGTATCTAAAACGTTTCACTGGTAGTGTAGTAAACGTTTAACTGGTAGTGTACTAAAACATTTGGCTGGTAGTGTATCTAAAACGTTTGACTGGTAGTGTACTAAAACGTTTGTCTGGTAGTGTATCTAAAACGTTTAACTGGTAGTGTACTAAAACCTTTAACTGGTAGTGTATCTAAAACGTTTGTCTGGTAGTGTATATAAAACGTTTGTCTGGTAGTGTACTAAAACGTTTGGCTGGTAGTGTATCTAAAACGTTTGTCTGGTAGTGTATCTAAAACGTTTGACTGGTAGTGTATCTAAAACGTTTGACTGGTAGTGTACTAAAACGTTTGTCTGGTAGTGTATCTAAAACGTTTGTCTGATAGTGTATCTAAAACGTTTAACTGGTAGTGTATCTAAAACGTTTGTCTGGTAGTGTATCTAAAACGTTTGACTGGTAGTGTACTAAAACGTTTGACTGGTAGTGTATCTAAAACGTTTGACTGGTAGTGTATCTAAAACGTTTGACTGGTAGTGTACTAAAACGTTTGACTGGTAGTGTATCTAAAACGTTTGACTGGTAGTGTATCTAAAACGTTTGTCTGGTAGTGTATCTAAAACATTTAACTGGTAGTGTATCTAAAACGTTTGTCTGGTAGTGTACTAAAACGTTTAACTGGTAGTGTATCTAAAACGTTTGTCTGGTAGTGTATCTAAAACGTTTGACTGGTAGTGTATCTAAAACGTTTGACTGGTAGTGTACTAAAACGTTTGACTGGTAGTGTATCTAAAACGTTTGTCTGGTAGTGTACTAAAACGTTTGACTGGTAGTGTATCTAAAACGTTTGTCTGGTAGTGTATCTAAAACGTTTGGCTGGTAGTGTATCTAAAACGTTTGACTGGTAGTGTACTAAAACGTTTGACTGGTAGTGTACTAAAATGTTTGTCTGGTAGTGTATCTAAAACGTTTGTCTGGTAGTGTATCTAAAACGTTTGTCTGGTAGTGTATCTAAAACGTTTGGCTGGTAGTGTATCTAAAACGTTTGACTGGTAGTGTACTAAAATGTTTGTCTGGTAGTGTATCTAAAACGTTTGACTGGTAGTGTATCTAAAACGTTTGACTGGTAGTGTATCTAAAACGTTTGTCTGGTAGTGTATCTAAAACGTTTGTCTGGTAGTGTATCTAAAACGTTTGACTGGTAGTGTACTAAAACGTTTGACTGGTAGTGTATCTAAAACGTTTGACTGGTAGTGTATCTAAAACGTTTGACTGGTAGTGTACTAAAACGTTTGACTGGTAGTGTATCTAAAACGTTTGACTGGTAGTGTATCTAAAACGTTTGTCTGGTAGTGTATCTAAAACATTTAACTGGTAGTGTATCTAAAACGTTTGTCTGGTAGTGTACTAAAACGTTTAACTGGTAGTGTATCTAAAACGTTTGTCTGGTAGTGTATCTAAAACGTTTGACTGGTAGTGTATCTAAAACGTTTGACTGGTAGTGTACTAAAACGTTTGACTGGTAGTGTATCTAAAACGTTTGTCTGGTAGTGTACTAAAACGTTTGACTGGTAGTGTATCTAAAACGTTTGTCTGGTAGTGTATCTAAAACGTTTGGCTGGTAGTGTATCTTAAACTGTTTGACTGGTAGTGTACTAAAACGTTTGACTGGTAGTGTACTAAAATGTTTGTCTGGTAGTGTATCTAAAACGTTTGTCTGGTAGTGTATCTAAAACGTTTGTCTGGTAGTGTATCTAAAACGTTTGGCTGGTAGTGTATCTAAAACGTTTGACTGGTAGTGTACTAAAATGTTTGTCTGGTAGTGTATCTAAAACGTTTGACTGGTAGTGTATCTAAAACGTTTGGCTGGTAGTGTATCTAAAACGTTTGGCTGGTAGTGTATCTAAAACGTTTGTCTGGTAGTGTCTTAAAATTAGATTTAAATATTGAAAGAGAGGAAGATTGTTTGACCACAGTTTGGAGAGAGTTTCACAGTCAAGGAGCCTTGAAAATGCCGGGTCTCCACAGAGATTATAGGATGGGACATTTAGATTCCTGGCAGTAACAGCCCTGAAAAGCAGGATAGAGCAGAAGATAAAGGATGGATGGATGGATACTCAGCAGAACATACAATAACATAGGAAATGAATACGGGTCATGTTGTGCATTAGAATGGATTAGCTTAGCTTGTACATCAAATTAGCACTCAGCTGCTCACAGAGGCGATAGAACAGCACTGGACGCTGTTTCCGTGTCGTTCCTGGTATGAAAGCCTCTGTTTCTCAGTCAGTAGTTTTAATAATAGAACTATTTTTCATCTCCACCGTTGTTCATCCTGTTCAGATCAGTCGTCAAAGTTCTGATAGACATTGTTGTTGTTTGAGCAGTGAACATGCAGTACATTCAGCATCTGCTTGATTGTGATTGTAAAGTTTCTTCAATTCTTCACATTTTGGTCACTTTCTGAAAGAAAAAGGAGAAGAACCTGAAGTCAGTGATCAGTTTGAGGGCTGTTCCTGGTTCCTGAAGTTACTGTTTCTTAATCATTGTTTTGGCAAAAACCTGCCAGTACGATACGCATTCTGATATGTTTCCATGTATGCTGTGATTCTCTATTCAAGATCATACGTCGTGGTTTATTTAAATATAATTATATTTAAACTTGAAACATGTTAGCAATGCAGCTTCACGCCACTTCTTTATAATGGTGTGGAAGAGGTTAATGCTAATACCATCGTTAGCATTGTCATTACACTACTTGATTATGTTGGAGCGATAGAATGTAATGCTAATGTTAAAGGGGCATCTATACACTATTTACACTGAGGTGGAAAAGGCTAATGCTAATGTTTGCTGTGCCTTCTTACATTACTTGTTTACATTGGGGGAGAGGCTAATGCTAATGTTAGCGGTGTTTCCTAGTCTACTTGGTTATGATCTAGTGGAAGAGTTTAATGCTAATGCTAATGTTAGCTGTACATGCTTATGCTACTCGTTTACATTGGAGAAGAGGCTAATGCTAACGTTAGCAGTACATTCTTATGCTACTTGTTTACATTGTAGTGGAAGAGGTTAATACTAATGTTAGCCATGCATTCTTATGCTACTTGTTTACATTGTAGTGGAAGAAGCTAATGCTAGCGTTAATGGTGCATGCCTACACTACATGTTTGCATTGTAGGGGTAGAGGTTAATGGTAATGCTAATGTTAGTGGTGCACGCTTATGCTACTTGTTTAAATTGAAGTGGAAGAAGCTAATGCTAATGTTAGCTGTGCCTCCTTACGCCACTTGTTTACCATGGGGAAGAGGCGAATGCTAATGGTAGCATTAGCACTGCATCCTTATGCTGCTTGTTTAGAGTGGAGTGGAATAGGCTGGTGGTAATGCTAACATTAGCAGTGCACCCTTACGCTACTTGTTTACATTGGCGTTTGTGAATCAAAGAGTTAACAGTAAATATCTTACAGCGAATAGCAGAGCTGAATTGTCAGTTATAGCCTTTTGAATGTAGCTCAGATGATAATTACAAGGATGCTAATGCTAACAAGTAGCCCAGATTAGCATTTGGTGCCTTTTGGGCCTCCGAACTTGAGATGACAAAGCTGCTGTTCCTGATTGAAGTCAATCAATAAGTCTTAGTAAACACTGAAGAAGTCATTAGTTTAAACTCAGACTGTTCACAAAGGCATGATAATAGCTAATGACCAGTCCAGCCCAGGGGTCAGATCTGGGATTCCTCTTAGATTTTCAATCTTTAGAAGATAAAATTTAATTTTAGGTTTTGTCTGTATGTTTAGATCACTTCATGAACTGAACCGAGAAGCAAACAGTCAATGCTTAGTAGCCTGCCATGAAACAAGGGCCTTAATTAAAACCCAGTGAAACGGAAGCCATTGTTTCTGATTCAGCGGCTTGAAAAATAGGTCTCTGATGTATCGGCGTCATCGTTCATTTACATTTCTGTTTTGTGATGTTAATCATGTGGAGCTCAGTTTGTGAAAAACACAGAGAAGCAAACAATTAGTGGCCTGTAATTCAAGAGAAGCATCTGTTAAAACCCAGCGAGATGGAAGCCATTGTTTCTAACTCAGAGTCTTTCTAACGAGCTGTTCTATACATTTTCATTTCATTGTTTATTTGAACTGTTTATGGAGAATTCATGATGTTTAGGTCCATTTATTAAAATACTAAAGCAGACAGTCATTGACTGCTGTCCTAGTGGGTGAGGGGCCAGCCTCGAAGAACCTTATAAACCAGCCTTCATATCGAGAACCAGCACTTTTCATATTTCTTTTATTACTAAAAGTCAGTTTGATGGCATTTATTTATTCTGTTTATATTTCAGTGTCATGTCCCCCAGACTACTGAACCCACTGCACTCTCGTTGTGAGTGACCCTCATATTCCTCCGTCAATGTTCAGCTTTAATTGACCTCTTTTGTCACTACGTTCATTCTTCTGAAGGTTTTTCTCTCTCCGGTCTGTGTCGTGACCTCGGCTATTATAAAGGCTCAGTATGAAACTTTTTACTTGTGTTGTTTTTTAGTGATTGTGCTGAAAGTCCACAGAACAAGTACAGTTTTCAACAAATGTTTGAACCCTGCAGATCAAGTTCAGTCGTCCACACACTTCTGCACAATAAATTATTTTATGAATGCGCAAGTATTCAAATAAACATTAGTATAAAATTAGTAAAGTGGGTTACACTGCTGTTCTCCACCTTACACTAGAAATCTGGGTTTCAATTCTCCACCTGGGTAACCCCCCCTACACTATACCAATAAGAGTCCTGGGGTTCGATTCCCCACCTGGGTAACCCCCCTACACTATACCAATAAGAGTCCTGGGGTTCGATTCCCCACCTGGGTAACCCCCCTACACTATACCCATAAGAGTCCTGGGGATCTATTCTCTACCTGGGTAACCCCACTACACTATGCCAATAAGAGTCCTGGAGTTGATTCCCACCTGGGTAACCCCCCTACACTATGCCAATAAGGGTCCTGGGGTTCGATTCCCCACCTGGGTAACCCCGCTACACTATACCCATAAGAGTCCTGGGGATCTATTCTCTACCTGGGTAACCCCCCTACACTATACCAATAAGAGTCCTGGGGATCTATTCTCTACCTGGGTAACCCCCCTACACTATACTAATAAGAGTCCTGGAGTTGATTCCCACCTGGGTAACCCCCCTACACTATGCCAATAAGGGTCCTGGGGTTCGATTCCCCACCTGGGTAACCCCCCTACACTATACCAATAAGAGTCCTGGGGATCTATTCTCTACCTGGGTAACCCCCCTACACTATACCAATAAGAGTCCTGGGGTTCGATTCTCCACTTTGGTAACCTTCGGTCAGTGCGAGTTTAATAGAAATTAGTGCTCCAGGTCACAGGTCACATCTGTGAGCTTTTCTTACGTAAGTGTTCTAAAAGTGATCATGAGCAGGTTTTGCTTCACTGAGTTTCTGTTTGCTCCTCGGGACAAACTCTTTCCACTGCGTTAACCTTGAAGAGGAATGAATTCAACTGATTTATAAAGCTTTTGCTTGATTAGATGGTTAGGATTTAGAGTTATTTGGTGTGATATACAGTTCACATGTTCACAGTGGTGGTGAATGGAACCAGACGTCCACCTCTAAAAGCTCCTCACAGAAAGTTATTACAGTAGAAGTCTGATTCTGAGATGCTGTTTATGATAGTTTAGAGAAGATCTAAGTCTTAAAGTCCATTCATGGTGGAGGGATACATGCAGGACGCTGTGAGGTTCAAATAGTCCCCAAAGAAAACCTAGTATTTTCAGATCTTCCACATTTTACCATCAACATCCAGATAAACTCAGAAGACACGTGTAGCTTCACTGGTGGGTTTCATAGTAAATACAATTTATTAATATGCCATCAAGTCTATTCTTGCGTCTAGTGGACATATGCATGGTGTTTCTCCAGAATGTCTTGTCTTCTATTTGGGTCTTTAGGCAACTTAATGCCTTATTACTGCTTCCTCTGATTGTCTCCATTCATCTTGTTGCTGTCCGTCCTCATCCATCATCTGATTTGGGCTTAATGGTCCTCTCCAATGTACTGGTTCTTCTCCTAACATGTCCAAAATAAGAGCTCCAGTTTGGTATCTGGCTTGATTTGGTTTTAGTTCAGTAGAGTCATTACATGAGTTTCCTTACCGATGACAGCTGTCACCAATAAAGAAACAACAAGATGACCACAGAGTGGACACAGCGTTACATCTGAAGATCTTTTCAAGCTTCTACAGCTTTGTTCTTTGTTTGAGTGTCAATATGTGTCATATTACTGGACGGCTGGATTCTTTATTGTTAATATTTGATCTAAGTAGTCAAAGCTGTCCACCATTTCCACACTTGTTTTATTTATATTGATAGTTATATTCATAACTTTCCTCATAAGGGCCCTCAGATCCTTCTGAATTAGCATATCAATGGTTATCAATGCGTCTTTCACCAATCTCGAAACCCTGATCATCTTCCTGCAGCCCTGCTTACCTCATTGTAGGTTAAAGGTTAAATAGGAATGGTGACAGTGGACAGTCTTGTCAATTATCTGTGTCCACCTCAGTTGTGCATCAATGTTGAGGGTTCACATTAGGACAGTGAGATGCCATGGTATTCCAATTATTCTCAGAATATTCCATAATTCTATATTTAGACTTATAAATTCAACCTAATAAGAAACTGTAGACTCAGTTTATATATCACAATACCTACATTTAGAGTTATACATTCAACCTAATGATAAACTGTACTCAGTTTATATACAATACCTACATTTAGAGTTATACATTCAACCTAATGAGAAACTGTAACTCAGTTTATATACAATACCTACATTTAGAGTTATACATTCAACCTAATGAGAAACTGTAACTCAGTTTATATACAATACCTACATTTAGAGTTATACATTCAACCTAATGAGAAACTGTAACTCAGTTTATATATCACAATACCTACATTTAGAGTTATACATTCAACCTAATGAGAAACTGTACTCAGTTTATATACAATACCTACATTTAGAGTTATACATTCAACCTAATGAGAAACTGTAACTCAGTTTATATATAATACCTACATTTACAGTTATACATTCAGCCTAATGAGACACTGTACTCTATTTATAACACAATACAAACATTTAGAGTTATACATTCAACTTAATAAAAACTTGTACTCAGTTTATATCACAATTCCTACATTTAGAGTTATACATTCAACCTAGTGAGAAACTGTGGACTCACAATATCTACATTTACTATTATATATTGAAGTTAAATTCTCTTGAAATAGGAATGGTGACAGCGGACAGCTTTGTGGATTTCTTTTGCACATATGGAGTCAATCACTGTGTCAGTTTTCTGTCATATTTGTGGTTTGTTGATGAGTGTATAAATTAGAACAATGAGATGCCATGGCATTCCCATTTTCCTCAGGACATTCCATAATTTTATGTGGTGGTCACAGTCGAAGGCTTTGCTGTAGTCAATGAAAGATGTGTTGACTTGTTAAATTCCTTGGCTTTCAACAACGATGTGTCTTGTTTCTTTTACCGTTTCTCTAAATCTCGCTTGCACGCCTGGAAGTCCTCTTTCAGCGCAGTAGCTCCAGCCTGCGTTGAATGATTCTAAGCATATAGTCGTTCTCCAGTGTATCTGCTGTAAGCAGTGTCAGAAACCATGTAGGTACGTCTATTTACGGCTGCGTTGTGGTTCTGAATGGCATTTGGTTTGTGTTTCAGAGGGTTTCTGTGTGCCTGAGTGGGATGGAATTGTTTGTTGGCCTGAGGGTGCTCCTGGAAGAACTGTCTCCACAGCCTGCCCTGAATACATCTACGACTTCAACCATAGAGGTGAGCGCCTTTCTTTGCCTGCACACTGCTACATGCCTGCCAGAGTTTATGTCAGAAGAAAACGAACTGAACCTCAGAAAGTGTCTACAGGGGGGATCCTGATGGGGGTTTTATTTATAAAAGCAGAAGCTTTTAGGGCTTATTGGCCCCTGAGGGTACTTTCTATCTGAAGAACTGTGTCAGCTTAAAGGTGATGGCGGGAACTGCGTAGAACTATATTAAACTTGGGAAGTAGTTCTGCACCCTGACCATTAAGGTTGGAATAGCCTGGCCGTGACTCTGCCCACAACTGTGCCACCTAATGAGAGACTGTAACTCAGTTTATATCACAATACCTACATTTAGAGTTATACATTCAACCGAATGAAAAACTAACTCAGTTTATATCACAATATCCAGATTTAGAGTTATACATTCAACCTAATGAGAAACTGTACTCAGTTTATATCACAATACCTACATTTAGTCTCTCTGTCTTATTCACAGAGTCCCTGCAGGGCTATGCCAGCTATATTGTAAAGTTCCTCAGGTCTGACCTCAGAATAGCTCTTGCTGGAGTTTTGTTCTGTGGAAAATGTGACAAGTATATAAAACCAGTGTCTCTGAAGGCACGTTAGTGGCGCACTGTCATAACAAACCATTGTAATGCTCTCCACCGCGCGCTCTCACGAGGAGTGTAATTTTACCTTGTTGGTTTAGTCTGAATAAATGTGCCACCTCCGTCTACCCTCTGCCGTCCGTCCAGCACACCAAAGACAAACGAGAGCCGTCAGCGCCGGCCTCACATTCCTTAGATGGTTCACATTCTGCTGTTTCTTTGGGGGAAACAGGAAATGAAGGCATTAATCTGTAGAGTTTAGCTTTGTGCTGCATTTCTGAGGAGCGAAGCTGAAATCTGTCCATCTGAAACAATAGTTTGGCTGAAAGATGAACTTTCCACTCGTTACCCAAACGCCGTCAATCAAACCAGCAGCTCGTTTCTTTACGTCTAAGCTCTGGAGCTGTTAGGCTAATGTTGATAACAAGTGAGGAAGGTTTATTTTCAATCAGTTGATTACAAATTACACCAATGCACTGCTGTGGAAGTGATTCTCCACATAGGGGGCGCTATCACACTCCCTCAGTGTGTCTGTGGATTACGTTGTTTATGATCTGTCAGTACTGACTAGAAACCAGCAGCAGGACTGTCTGACCCTTCATCTGTGGTCAGAAGGAGAGACTGAACTTCCTGTTCCAGTTTCTTGTAGCTGTAGTTTTAAATCTCTCACCAGTGACCAGTCACATCACCCCCAGACCAACTGTTCACTCTACAATACTCACTCCTACCGAGCACACAAGGGTGAAGCAGCTCGTTCACCAGTTTTCCTGTTCCAGTGCAGCAGGAGCCAGAACGTACCTGCAGCTCCATTTAAGGTGGAAACAGGAGAACTGGTGAAGGAGAAGCTGAGCTGATGGTGCTGGTGGTCAGTAGGAGTGAGTATTGTAGTGTGTAAGGGTGATCTGGGGGTGAACACTGGTAATAGATTTAAAATCATACATTATGGTAAGTAAAGAGCTATAGAAGGTAGTTCTTGAGTAGAAGGATGTCTGTAGAAGAAGGTAGTTCTTGAGTAGAAGGATGTCCGGGGGAGAAGGTAGTTCTTGAGTAGAATGATGTCTGTAGAAGAAGGTAGTTCTTGAGTAGAAGGATGTCCGGAGGAGAAGGTAGTTCTTGAGTAGAAGGATGTCCGGAGGAGAAGGTAGTTCTTGAGTAGAAGGATGTCCGTAGAAGAAGGTAGTTCTTGAGTAGAAGGATGTCCGGGGGAGAAGGTAGTTCTTGAGTAGAAGGATGTCCGGAGGAGAAGGTAGTTCTTGAGTAGAAGGATGTCCGGAGGAGAAGGTAGTTCTTGAGTAGAAGGATGTCCGTAGAAGAAGGTAGTTCTTGAGTAGAAGGATGTCCGGGGGAGAAGGTAGTTCTTGAGTAGAAGGATGTCCGGAGGAGAAGGTAGTTCTTGAGTAGAAGGATGTCCGGAGGAGAAGGTAGTTCTTGAGTAGAAGGATGTCCGGAGGAGAAGGTAGTTTTTGAGTAGAAGGATGTCCGGAGGAGAAGGTAGTTCTTGAGTAGAAGGATGTCCGGAGGAGAAGGTAGTTCTTGAGTAGAAGGATGTCCGGAGGAGAAGGTAGTTCTTGAGTAGAAGGATGTCCGGAGGAGAAGGTAGTTCTTGAGTAGAAGGATGTCCGGAGGAGAAGGTAGTTCTTGAGTAGAAGGATGTCCGGAGGAGAAGGTAGTTCTTGAGTAGAAGGATGTCCGGAGGTGAAGGTAGTTCTTGAGTAGAAGGATGTCCGGAGGAGAAGGTAGTTCTTGAGTAGAAGGATGTCCGGAGGAGAAGGTAGTTCTTGAGTAGAAGGATGTCGGGAGGAGAAGGTAGTTCTTGAGTAGAAGGATGTCCGGAGGAGAAGGTAGTTCTTGAGTAGAAGGATGTCCGGAGGAGAAGGTAGTTCTTGAGTAGAAGGATGTCTGTAGAAGAAGGTAGTTCTTGAGTAGAAGGATGTCCGGAGGAGAAGGTAGTTCTTGAGTAGAAGGATGTCCGGAGGAGAAGGTAGTTCTTGAGTAGAAGGATGTCCGGAGGAGAAGGTAGTTCTTGAGTAGAAGGATGTCCGTAGAAGAAGGTAGTTCTTGAGTAGAAGGATGTCCGGAGGAGAAGGTAGTTCTTGAGTAGAAGGATGTCCGGAGGAGAAGGTAGTTCTTGAGTAGAAGGATGTCCGTAGAAGAAGGTAGTTCTTGAGTAGAAGGATGTCCGGAGGAGAAGGTAGTTCTTGAGTAGAAGGATGTCTGTAGAAGAAGGTAGTTCTTGAGTAGAAGGATGTCTGGAGTTGAATTAAAATCTCTTTTCATGTCTCAGCATCTTCTCCACTTAGTTTTTTCATGCGCTGTCTTCATCTGGTGAAGTGAAAACAACCTATTAGCATGGTGCTATCTGCTAACAAACTGGTGTATGTGGTGTCCAGCTCTGTGTGGTATATGGCTTTAAGGAGCAGCAGCAGATTTTCCACTGAAGGCTGAGCAGAAGGAGCCGAGTGCGGAAGGTGACCGGTGTTATCTCCCAGCGTGTCCGGCTCCCAGAGTGCAAATCTCTCCTCCATTAGAAACCTATTAAAACCCTGTTAGAGGGGTGTTAGATAATTACACTGCCTTTCAGTGGAACTGCACTGCAGCCCAGCCCAGTAATATCCCCATCTGACCTCAATCTGGGTCACTGTCCACACCTTTTACCCAACAGCGGCAGCTGGAGCACTTCCCACTGTTCACCCGGGAATCTGCTCAAACTCACAGCGCTGCATACAGGTGTGCGTGCAAAAGTTCGGGTACTCCTGCCTGAATTCCATGTTGTGTTGTTAGTTGTAAATAAGTAAACACATCTTTGGTGGAGAACACAATTCTGTACATTTTACTACAATTACGGTTTATTTACAGTTTATTTACTGTTTATTTACATTTTTTTACTGTTAATTTACTGTTTATTTTTACTGTTTATTTACTGTTTATTTACTGTTCATTTATTGTATATTTACTGTTTATTTATTGTACATTTACTGTTTATTTAATATTCACTTACTGTATATTTACTGTTTATTTACTATTCATTTATTGTATATTAACTGTTTATTTATTGTTCATTTACCGTATATTTGCCGTTTATTTACTGTTCATTAAGTGTATATATACTGTTCATTTATTGTATATTTACTGTTTATTTATTGTACATTTACTGTTTATTTACTGTTTATTTACTGTATATTTACTGTTTATTTACTATTCATTTATTGTATATTTACTGTTTATTTATTGTATATTTACTGTTTATTTAATGTTCACTTACTGTATATTTACTGTTTATTTACTATTCATTTATTGTATATTTACTGTTTATTTATTGTATATTTACTGTTTATTTAATGTTTACTTACTGTATATTTACTGTTTATTTACTATTCATTTATTGTATATTTACTGTTCATTTACTGTATATTTACTGTTTATTTACTATTCATTTATTGTATATTTACTGTTCATTTACTGTATATTTACTGTTTATTTACTATTCATTTATTGTATATTTACTGTTTATTTATTGTTCATTTACTGTATATTTACTGTTTATTTACTCTTCATTAAGTGTATATTTACTGTTCATTTACTGTATATTTACTGTTTATTTACTGTTCATTTATTGTATATTTACAAAAATGTTTTTATACATGTTCAGTGCAAAAAATATTAAACAGGACCATCACTGTGAATTTTACTTAATGTCCACTGAAAACAGTAGGTTTTATTTTTATTATTGAGGTTAAAATTAGACACTAGTTGATACTCAGCTACCGCTTTATCATGGTAATATTAAGGTAACAAATTGTACTAACCCAAAAAATGACATGCTATTTTTGTGTTAGTAATTGTGGTGGAAGCAGGTCTGTAATAAAATAGAAAACTATTAGTAATAAGCTATAAATACTTCTAAATAAAATGTGAATTTTTCCATTGATTTACAAATGTGAGTAATACTAAAAAGTATAGGTAGTCACACTTTTATGGTGTTTACATTATATATTAAATTATATTATGTTGATAATTATATTTTATAATCTAATATATAACGTGACATATGCTTAATCAATATATATCAATATATTAATCAATATATACCCTTCTTTTAAATCATAATCAGGTTTTACAATGTTAGAGACAATATTCAGAAACAGTAAAGCAGATTTGCTAAGTGTATGTTGTATCAGAACAATTAAAATTAGTTTATGTAGTTACAATCAATTAAACTAGTTTTACTATTAACAAATTACTCTGAAAGTATCATTCATTTAAACTAAACTTCTTTAATTAGGTAAAACTGGTTCAATTGATTGTTAATATATTTATTTTTTAAGTTGTACCAACAAAAACAGTCTTTTTTATTTATTAAGGTTGTATCGATAAAGCCCTCTTACAGTGTAATTACAGTGTAACTAAATGATATTAGAGCTGTAAATCATAAAACATATCTCTTGTTTATCTCGGGTACTGCATCAGTCATCAAGTTGATATATAAGTTGTGATATAAGTGGAAGTTATGTGACTGTAGTGAATATCATTAAAATCATTAAAATTACTCTATTATTATTATTATTCATTGAAAATCTCAAATCAAACCATATACATCTATTTAACTTGTTCATGTTTTTTTAACATATTTATTTTATAATTTTGATATTAATTTAAGTATTCAACTTAATATTATTATTATTATTATTATTATTATTATTATTATTATTATTATTATTATTATTATTATTTGATAATATACCTGTTACTGCCATTGCTAAATTAATATTTATTAACAACTAAAAAAATAAGCATTAATTTTTTAGGTGAATACATTTTAAAATATTAGCCACTTGTTACCAGTTTGTAAAGCGAAGTACTGATACTACTGATACTACAGATATATATCATTGCTGTCTGAAGGTAATAAATAATCTCCAAACTGGCAAAATTACAGCAGAGAGCAAAACTTTATATTATATTATTTAATATAAGTTATATTAACTTTATGAAGTTATAATAAATAAGTAACTTTATAATAAAGTTGTATTAAAAGTTAGTTATTAGCTCCTTATTTCTCTTATTGCTCTTATTCTTTATTCTATTTATTGTATTTGATTGTACTTTTCTCTTAGTGTAATATTGTTCTTGTTATATGTCATACACGTATGCCTCACCAAGACAGATTCCTTGTATGTGTGCCATCCATCCATCTATCCATCCATTCATCCATCCATCTATCCATCCATTCATCCATCCATCTATCTATCCATCCATTCATCCATCCATACATCCATCCATACATCCATTCATCCATCCATTCATCCATCCATACATCCATTCATCCATCCATCCATTCATCCATCCATCCATCCATCCGTCCATCCATCCATCCATCCATCCGTCCATCCGTCCATCCATCCATCCATCCATTCATCCATCCGTTATCTACCGCCTATTCCAGGGATCCAGGTAGCGGGGCAGCAGTCTAAGCAGAGAAGCCCAGACTTCCCTCTCCCCAGCCACCTCCTCTAGCTCCTCCAGGAGGATACTGAGGTGTTCCCAGGCCAGCCGAGAGATATAATCCCTCCAGCGTGTCCTGGGTCTTCCCCGAGGTCTCCTCCCAGTTGGACATGTCCAGAACACCTCCACAGGGAGGCGTCCAGGAGGCATCCTAACCAGATGCCTGAACCACCTCAGCTGGTTCCTCTCGACGTGGAGGAGTAGCGGCTCGACTCTGAGCCTCCCCCGTATAATCGAGCTCCTCAACCTATCTCATCTCGGCAGCTTGTATCAGCGTTTTTGTTTCGGTCACTACCCGGAGCTCCTGACCACAGCTAAGAGCAGGAACGTAGACTGACCAGTAAATCGAGAGCTTTGGCTTTTGGCTCAGCTCTCTCTTCACCAGGACAGACCAGTACAGACCCTGCATCACTGCAGACCCTGCACCAACCCGCCTGTCAACCTCCAACTCCATCCTTCCCTCACTCGTGAACAAGACCCCGAGATACTTCAACTCCTCCGCTTGAGGCAGGAGATCATTTCCCACCTGGAGCTGGCACTGTGTGTGACATCCTTGGGTGAAATAAACGATTCTGATTTTGATTCTGATTTTAAATGATGCAGAATTGATGGATTTTACAGCCTTACTGTTGGTCAGTTTATCAAATTTGCCTGATCAGCTGATGTTTTCCAACTCAAAATAAATAAAGAAAAATATATTTCAAATATAAGTCAGTGCGCTGGGCTTGTTTACTAACAGTGCTCTGTGGGTGTGTTGTCTCTGCAGGTCATGCCTACAGGAGGTGTGACCTGAACGGAAGTTGGGAACTGGCTGCGAGTAACAACAAAACCTGGGCCAACTACAGCGAGTGTGCAAAGTTCCTCAGCCACTACAACCAGAACCAGGAGAGGGTACGTAGTACACCCCCCATATATACACACACACACACACACACTCTCAGTTTATACACAACATGAACTTCAGAGACCCTTTGTTTATTTCATTTTCTGTCAAAACCGCTTTCAAACACAAGATATTCCTGAGGAGATGAGATCACCCTAACAACCACCTGAAACAAGACCTGGAAGGCCCACCAACTCTGTCCCCATCAGATAAACAGGACTTTGATCTTTGAGGTCTAGGAGAAAATCAAGCTCCACCTTCAGATCTGAGAACATCTACAGATGTTCCTGTCTATCCTTCCACTGTGAGAAGACACCTCAAGACTGTGGGTCTGAAAGAATGTGTAGCTGTTCAAGAACTCCACTCAAACTGATACATCACTTAAACTGATACATCAGAGTCCAATTCATTACTTAAACTGATACATCAGAGTCTAATACATCACTAAAACTGATACATCAGAGTCTAATACATCACTAAAACTGACACATCAGAGTCCGATACATCACTAAAACTGATACATCAGAGTCTAATACATCACTAAAACTGATACATCAGAGTCCAATTCATTACTTAAACTGATACATCAGAGTCTAATACATCACTTAAACTGATACATCAGAGTCCCATCCATCACTAAAACCGATACATCAGAGTCCAATTCATTGCTTAAACTGATACATCAGAGTCCCATCCATCACTAAAACCGATACATCAGAGTCCAATTCATTGCTTAAACTGATACATCAGAGTCCAATTCATTGCTTAAACTGATACATCAGAGTCTAATACATCACTTAAACTGATACATCAGAGTCCCATCCATCACTAAAACCGATACATCAGAGTCCAATTCATTGCTTAAACTGATACATCAGAGTCCAATTCATTGCTTAAACTGATACATCAGAGTCTAATACATCACTTAAACTGATACATCAGAGTCCAATTCATTACTTAAACTGATACATCAGAGTCTAATACATCACTTAAACTGATACATCAGAGTCCCATACATCACTAAAACCGATACATCAGAGTCCAATTCATTACTTAAACTGATACATCAGAGTCCCATACATCACTAAAACCGATACATCAGAGTCCAATTCATTGCTTAAACTGATACATCAGAGTCTAATACATCACTTAAACTGATACATCAGAGTCTAATACATTACTTAAACTGATACATCAGAGTCCAATTCATTGCTTAAACTGATACATCAGTCTAATACATCACTTAAACTGATACATCAGAGTCCAATTCATTACTTAAACTGATATATCAGAGTCCAATACATCACTTAAACTGATACATCAGAGTCCAATTCATTACTTAAACTGATATATCAGAGTCCAATACATCACTAAAACCGATACATCAGAGTCCAATTCATTACTTAAACTGATACAACAGAGTCTAATACATCACTTAAACTGATACATCAGAGTCTAATACATTACTTAAACTGATATATCAGAGTCCAATTCATTACTTAAACTGATATATCAGAGTCCAATACATCACTTAAACTGATACATCAGAGTCCCATACATCACTAAATCCGATACATCAGAGTCCAATTCATTGCTTAAACTGATACATCAGAGTCTAATACATCACTTAAACTGATACATCAGAGTCTAATACATTACTTAAACTGATATATCAGAGTCCAATACATCACTTAAACTGATACATCAGAGTCTAATACATCACTTAAACTGATACATCAGAGTCCAATACATCACTTAAACTGATACATCAGAGTCCCATACATCACTTAAACTGATACATCAGAGTCCAATTCATTACTTAAACTGATGCATTAGAGTCCAATTCATTACTTAAACTGATACATCAGAGTCCAATACATCACTTAAACTGATACATCAGAGTCCAATTCATTACTTAAACTGATACATCAGAGTCTAATACATCACTAAAACCGATACATCAGAGTCCAATACATCACTCAAACTGATACATCAGAGTCCAATTCATTACTTAAACTGATACATCAGAGTCCGATACATCACTCAAACCGATACATCAGAGTCCAATACATCACTCAAACCGACACATCAGGGTCCAATATATCACTCAAACTGATACATCGGATTCTGATACATCACTCAAACTGATACATCAGAGTCCAATTCATTACTTAAACTGATACATCAGAGTCCAATACATCACTTAAACTGATACATCAGAGTCCGATACATCACTCAAACCGATACATCAGAGTCCGATACACCACTCAAACCAATACGTTACTCAAACCGACACATCAGGGTACAATACATCACTCAAACTGATACATCAGAGTCCGATACACCACCCAAACGCAGCTCTTATAAGAATTTCCTCGTGATTGTTCTGGATCTTATAAAACTAACCAGTACGCTACCAGGACCATTCCCACATCAAAGCCTCCATGTGGAAGGGTCTGGAGTGGGCCGCGGGCGGTCAGGATGGCAGTGATACGCAGGCCTGGGTTTGGTGGAGCTCTCTGATGTAGATCCACATGGGTGTGGGACGTGAAGCCCCTCTCTTTGTTTGGCTTTGTTTAGATTGGGCTCTTTGTGCCGACTCACTTCTGGTGCGGCTTCATGGGAAGCGCTGTGGACGGGACTTTCACAGCGTTCAGATGAGGAATGCGTACGAGCGGTCCCTCCCTCGCGGTCCCTCTCGACACCCACCACAAAAAAGCAGCACGGGAAAATCTAGCAGAGCAGCCGAGATTTCTCCCAGAGAACCGGATTCTTTCAAAGGGGCCGTGTTTGGAGTAGCGTCGGACTTGTTTTGGCTAAATAATCAGGCGTAGAGCGCTCGCCCAGAGCGCCTCCGCGTGTCACTCGAGAGCGTAATGATCTGAAATGACTCTGTAAACAGATTACTCAGTATTAAACGCCGGCGCGCTGAATGGTTCCGCTGTGACGGCACCAGCCCGGTTCTGGTGGACGTGTTTGAGGAGTAATTGTGGCTAACTTTTTCAGCCAATCAGAAATCTGAGAGCTGGAATTTAAGTCTGTCTTGTGATTCGCGAGCGATTGAGTTTTAACCCTTAACGATTGAGCGCCTTAAAACTCTGGGCACGTTACAGCGGTTTGGTGTAAACACGTTCTCCAAGCTTGGCAGCAAACCAGAAGATCCAGCAGATCCAGTTATGGCTTGCTTGCAGTTTTCAGTGGTTCAGTTAAACAATCTCGAGAAGCTTGCAGCTCTTGGAAGATATTTGTCTGGTCAGATTTCTCCACCACGTCCACCCAGCCACATCCCTGCAAGGTCTAAACATGGTCAAACCTAAATTCGATTTTCTCCGGGATTTCTTCGATTTTTGGTTTCCAGCTCGGACGGGAATGAAGTTGGCGGTCCGGTCGTCGGTCTCCAGCAGGAACTCGGTGGGCTGCGTGTCCTCATCTGATGTGCTCCCAACAGCCATTTCTGTACTTAATGAAAAATTCATCTGCGTAAATGAAACGTTTTAGGGTGCCACGGCCCACATTAGCGGCGTCTGGATCGGAGCCCGCGTGCTAAATGCTAACAGCTGGTCTGGGTTGGAGGAAGTCTCGCTGGAGAAAGATCTCCGAGGTTCTAGCAAACTAGCTCTTCAGTTTAGAAACGACGGACGATCCCGAATCCTCTTACAGTAGAAACGAGTAGACTTAGTTTAGTGCATCAAACTAAACATCTCAGAACGTCTGGAGGCTCCAGAACTTCTTCTGAATGAAGGTTCATGCTGTAGTAGCAGCCTCTTCTCTTCTAGGAGGCTTTACACTACATACAGGAACATTACTGTGAGGATTTGATTATTATTAGAGGTGTTGAATTTGATTAAAGTCAAGTATTGATTATGGAACATTGCTGTCAGGATTTGATTGAGGTCAAGGCTTGATGTTGAACATTGCTGTGAGGGGTTGATTGAATATTAGTACCACTAATACTCAATCAAATTACTGTGAGGATTTGATTGAGGTCAGGTACTGATGTTGAACTTTGTTGTGAGGATTTGATTGAGGTCAGGTACTGATGTTGAACATTGTTGTGAGGATTTTATTGAGTATTAGTGAAGCTAGGTGCTGATGTTGAACATTGCTGTGAGGATTTGATTGAGGTCAAGGCTTGATGTTAAACATTGCTGTGAGGGGTTGATTGAATATTAGTACCACTAATACTCAATCAAATTACTGTGAGGATTTGATTGAGGTCAGGTACTGATGTTGAACATTGTTGTGAGGATTTGATTGAGTATTAGTGAGATCAGGTACTGATGTTGAACATTTTTGTGAGGATTTGATTGAGTATTAGTGAGGCCAGGTGCTGATGTTGAACATTGCTGTGAGGATTTGATTGAGGTCAAGGCTTGATGTTGAACATTGCTGTGAGGGGTTGATTGAATATTAGAACCACTAGTAATCAAATTACTGTGAGGATTTCATTAAGGTCAGGTACTGATGTTGAACATTGTTGTGAGGATTTGATTGAGGTCAGGTACTGATGTTGAACATTGTTGTGAAGATTTGATTGAGTATTAGTGAGGTCAGGTACTGATGTTGAACATTGCTGTGAGGATTTGATTGAGTGTTAATGAGGTCAGATACTGATGTTGAACATTGCTGTGAGGATTTGATTCAGTATTAGTGAGGTCAGGTACTGGTGTTGAACATTGTTGTGAGGATTTGATTGAGTGTTAATGAGGTCAGGTACTGATGTTGAACATTGCTGTGAGGATTTGATTGAGTGTTAGTGAAGTCAGGTACTGATGTTGAACATTGCTGTGAGGATTTGATTGAGTGTTAGTGAAGTCAGGTACTGATGTTGAACATTGCTGTGAGGATTTGATTGAGTGTTAGTGAAGTCAGGTACTGATGTTGAACATTGCTGTGAGGATTTGATTGAGCCTTTATATGGTCAGGTACTGGTGTTTGATGATCAGTGGATCTCTGCTCATCAGCTCAGTGCTGGGGGGCTTCTTGCCCTCTAGCCCACACTTGGTCTTGTCATTGGCTCAGAGCCTCTATCTGACCTCCAGAGTGTTCCATGCTATTGGTCAGTGCTTTTCTAAGGAGATGTGACCAATAGGTGACCCTCAGGTATCTGAACCGACTGTCTGGATACTTTTGGACAGGTACAGGACTCTGGAGGTTGTCTGAAGGTTCTGTGGTCCGCTCTGCTCCAGCTCCTCTCGAGTGTTTCTCTGAACGGCCTGTGGCTGTAATCCGAGCTCAAAGTGTCTCCAGCTCTTAAACCCGAACTGTTTTCCCACCGTCCTTAACGGCCTCCGTCCCGCGGTGTCGTCTGTCTGTCCAAACAAACGGCCTCTCCGGCCGGAAACGCCACCGAGGGCAGGGATTCGCCGGCCCGCCGACTGGGGCCCCGCCTGGAAAGAGGCGTTAAGACTTTAATGTGGGCCTCCAGCCCTGATGGATCCGCTTAGGAAGCTCACGCCAAACCAGGAATTCTTCAGGATTTTCCGCCGAAGAGCCGCACATATTGACTACACAACACGGCTCAGCTCAGCAGGAGCGCCGCTGTGGGCTTCACTCCGAGTCAGGAGGAATCATGGGATTTACACGCTGACTTCACTGCGTATGTGGGACACAGAGCCAGTTTAGACGAACACTTAAATAAATATACCTAAATATCCACACGTATAACAGCGGTCAGTCCCAGAGACCTGACCAACCACCCCAACTCATAACTGATCCACACGCTGGACGCTGAGGAACCAGCTTTCTCACCAACAGGTCCCCGCTTTGATTCCCTGAACTGACTGGACACTGCCCCCTAGTGTGTGTGTCTGTGTGTTTACTAGTGTATGCATTCATTAGTGTATACGGTGTTTCTCTGCCCCCATGGTGTGTGTTCACTAGTGTGTGTGTGTTTGTGTGTTGGTGGGTGTTTCACTGGCCCCTAGTGTGTGTGTATGTTGTGTTTCACTGCCCCCCAGGGTGTTTTCACTAGTTTGTGTGTGTGTGTGTATTTGAGTGTTCCACTGTCCCCCTAGTATGTGTGTGTGTGTGTGTATGTTAGTGGGTGTTTCACTGCCCCCTAGTGTGTGTGTTCACTAATTTGTATGTGTATGTAGGTGTTTCACAGCCCCTGAGTGTTTGTGTTCACTAGTGTGTGTGTGTGTGTGTGTGTGTGTGTGTGTTGTTGTTGTTTTACTGCCCCCCAGGGTGTGTGTTCACTAGTGTGTGCGCGCGTGTGTGTATGTTAGTTGGTGTTTCACTGCCCCCTAGTGTGTGTGTGTGTGTGTGTGTGTGTGTATGTTAGTGGGTGTTTCACAGCCCCTGAGTGTGTGTGTTCACTAGTGTGTGTTGGTGTGTGTGTGTGTGTGTGTGTATGTGAGTGTTTCACTGCCCTCTAGTGTGTGTTTCGCTTACTCTTAGTCTGTGTGTTCACTAGTGTGTGTGTGGTTGTAGGTGTTTCCCTGCCCCCTCGTATGTGTGTTTACTAGTGTGTGTGTGGGGGGGGTGTTTCAGTGCATGGATGGGATTAACACAGAGGTTAAATTTCTCTGTGTGCAAACAAATGTTTACTCACACCAGCACAACACACACTAACACACCACCACCACGTCAGTGTCACTGCAGTGTCTGATCCACTCACACCAGCACAACACACACTAACACACCACCACCACGTCAGTGTCACTGCAGTGTCTGATCCACTCACACCAGCACAACACACACTAACACACCACCACCACGTCAGTGTCACTGCAGTGTCTGATCCACTCACACCAGCACAACACACACTAACACACCACCACTACGTCAGTGTCACTGCAGTGTCTGATCCACTCACACCAGCACAACACACACTAACACACCACCACAACGTCAGACTCACTGCAGTGTCTGATCCACTCACACCAGCACAACACACACTAACACACCACCACAACGTCAGACTCACTGCAGTGTCTGATCCACTCACACCAGCACAACACACACTAACACACCACCACCACGTCAGTGTCACTGCAGTGTCTGATCCACTCACACCAGCACAACACACTACCATCACACCACCACTACGTCAGACTCACTGCAGTGTCTGAGAATGATCCACCTCCCTAATAGTATCTGCTCTGTGGTGGTCCTGTGGGGGTCCTGATCATTAAAGAACCGAGTAATAAAGTATACAGAGAATCAGATGAACTACAGTCTGTAAGTGTAGAACTACAAAGCATGATCTGACCTCAGTGTTCTTCTCCTGTCCAGGAGGTGTTCGACCGGCTCTACCTCATCTACACCATCGGCTACTCCATCTCCCTCGGCTCACTCATGGTGGCGGTGGTCATCTTAGGATACTTCCGGTGAGTCTTTCCTCATTTCCTCGCTGTTTTGTCCTCAAACCACCTGAACGCTTCAGTATGGTGGTGTAGTGGTCAGTATGGTGGTGTAGTGGTTAGTATGGTGGTGTAGTGGTTAGTACGGTGGTGTAGTGGTTAGTATGGTGGTGTAGTGGTTAGTACGGTGGTGTAGTGGTTAGTATGGTGGTGTAGTGGTTAGTACGGTGGTGTAGTGGTTAGTATGGTGGTGTAGTGGTTAGTAAGGTGGTGTAGTGGTTAGTATGGTGGTGTAGTGGTTAGTATGGTGGTGTAGTGGTTAGTATGGTGGTGTAGTGGTTAGTATGGTGGTGTAGTGGTTAGTACGGTGGTGTAGTGGTTAGTATGGTGGTGTAGTGGTCAGTATGGTGGTGTAGTGGTCAGTATGGTGGTATAGTGGTTAGTATGGTGGTGTAGTGGTCAGTATGGTGGTGTAGTGGTTAGTATGGTGGTGTAGTGGTTAGTACGGTGGTGTAGTGGTTAGTAAGGTGGTGTAGTGGTCAGTATGGTGGTGTAGTGGTTAGTATGGTGGTGTAGTGGTCAGTATGGTGGTGTAGTGGTTAGTATGGTGGTGTAGTGGTCAGTATGGTGGTGTAGTGGTCAGTATGGTGGTGTAGTGGTTAGTATGGTGGTATAGTGGTTAGTATGGTGGTGTAGTGGTCAGTATGGTGGTGTAGTGGTTAGTATGGTGGTGTAGTGGTCAATATGGTGGTGTAGTGGTTAGTATGGTGGTGTAGTGGTTAGTATGGTGGTGTAGTGGTCAGTATGGTGGTGTAGTGGTTAGTATGGTGGTGTAGTGGTTAGTATGGTGGTGTAGTGGTTAGTATGGTGGTGTAGTGGTCAGTACGGTGGTGTAGTGGTCAGTATGGTGGTGTAGTGGTTAGTATGGTGGTGTAGTGGTCAGTATGGTGGTGTAGTGGTCAGTATGGTGGTGTAGTGGTTAGTACGGTGGTGTATCATGCAGTAAATATAAAAAGACGTAATATATATTTATGGGTTACTGGTTTCAGGGGTTACTGGTTTCAGGGGTTACTAGTTTCAGGGGTGTGAGGTGTGTTTGGGGGGTCCAGGACGTGTGTATAGTGTGTAGTACAGTCAGAATGTTTATGTTAAGGAAAGAAGTTGTAGACGTGGCTCTGATCTGTGATCTGTGGTCAGCAGGTTGGGGTTTGGCTGTATGCTGACTGAAAGTGAAACTGGGGGGTCTGTAAACAGATGAAGTTGATCTCTGGAGTACGAGTTCATGGTTGCTGCTCACAGGTCCAGTGAGATGTTTACAGCTCTACACTCAGGTTCTTTAAAAGCTCCTCCAGTCTGGTTCTTACTGTGTAGGAAGCTGAAGCTGAGAGTGAGCTGAGGCCTGAACTTATACTGAAGCTGCTTCTTTACTGAGCACTAAACTGAACATGTGTGTAGTAACTGTGTAGTTATATCTTATATACTACACACATGATCTACAGGCTTATTCACTGCTTATAAAACTATATACACACTTATCAGCTTTCACTGGTAACTAGGTACACATCCTCGCTGTCCAAAGAAAAACGTTTGTTGATTTTTATGTTTCGAGGTCATTTGAACAAGACCGTTGCAGTTTATATAGTGTTTAAGTTTCATGATGAATGGACCAATAGAAATGCTCCAAAGATAATTCTGGTTCTATTGACTTACATTGAAAATGAAGACAGTTCTTGTCCTCTCCTGTAAAGTTACTATTTTGGAGATGCTTGTTCTTCATCATTAGTGTGTGTGTTCACTAGTGTGTGTGTATGTATGTGTTTCACTGCCCCCTAGTGTGTGGGTGTGTACACTAGTGTGTATATGTGGGTGTTTTACTGCCATCTAGTGTGTATATTGACTAGTGTGTGTATATATGTGGGTGTTTTACTGCCCCTTGTGTGTGGGTGTTCACTAGTGTGTGTGTGTGTATATGTGTATGTGGGTGTTTCACTGCCCCCTAGTGTGTATGTTCACTAGTGTGTGCATATGTGGGTGTTTTACTGACCCTTGTGTGTGGGTGTTCACTAGTGTGTGTGTGTGTGTATATGTGTATGTGGGTGTTTCACTGCCCCCTAGTGTGTATGTTCACTAGTGTGTGGGTATGTGGGTGTTTCACTGCCCCCTAGTGTGTGTGTTCACTAGTGCGTGTATGTGGGTGTTTCGCTGCCCCCTAGTGTGTGTGTTCACTAGTGCGTGTATGGGGGTGTTTCACTGCCCTCTAGTGTTTGTGTTCCCTAGCGTATGTGTGTATATGGTTGATTCACTGCCCCCTAGTGTGTATGTTCACTAGTGTGTATATGTGGGGTTTTACTGCCCCCTAGTGTGTGTGTTCACTAGCGTGTGTGTATGTGGGTGTTGCACTACCCCCTAATTTGTGTGTGTTCACTAGTGCGTTTGTATGTGTGTGATTCACTGCCCCTAATGTGTGTGTTTACCAGTGTGTGTGTATGTGAATAATTTACTGTCCCCTAGTGTGTATGTTCACTAATGTGTGTATGTGGGTGATTCACTGCCCCCTAGTGTTTGTGTGTTCACTAGCGTGTGTGTATGTGATCGGATATTCAGGTTCTGGAACAAAAAATTCCCCATAGAGAATGAATAGGATAGAAAAGTGCTGCCAGTCTACTGAACTTCTGCTGAACCCTCAGACACTGTTTCACATACACTGACTCAGAGCGGACCCCCCGACCACGACTGCAGTGGTGGTTCGACCCGCACTCGTCTGTTTGTAGTTTTTTTCCATCCCTCTTTTTTTCCCTATAGAGTCCCATTTATTTACACTCACACCCACACTTCATAGTTCCGCTGAACCTATAGCCTCCAAACTGCCTGTACTCACTTAGAGCAGACCCCCAAACATTAATCCACAGATATACTGACCCCGCACTCCTCTATTTGTCGTTTATTCATCCCTCGTTCCTCCCATAGGGTCCCATTCATTTACAATCACACCCAAACTTTATAGTTCCACTGAACCTACAGCCTTCAAACTGCCTGTACTCAATCAGGGCAGACCCCTAAACATTAATCTACAGATATACTGACCCACACTCCTCTATTTGTCGTTTATTCATCCCTCGTTCCTCCCATAGGGTCCCATTCATTTTTAACTAAACCCAAACATTAAGGTTTCGTTCAACTTATAGCCGCCAAACTGCCTGTACTCACTCAGAGCAGATCTTCAAACTCTAATCTACAGACTTACTGACCTGCACTCATCTACTTGTCGTTTATTCATCCCTCGTTCCTCGCACTGCTAGGCAACCATCCACACTTTTCTACACAGTTAATATTAATATTTTGCCCCGCCCACTGAATCACCATGATGTATTAAAAGAAGTAATAGTCAGAAGTTGCTTTAGTGGTGGAGCTGAGTTTAGATGGAAAATAACTTTGGAACGACAAAACTTTAGTCTTGTATGTGACTTAACGTGAGGAATTGAGCAGAAACACAAACCATCGAGGAAGCAGCAGGTCAGTTCTGGTTCCAGGTCGACTGTTAAGAGCGCCTGTGCCGCAGCCAGACAGCAGCTTGTGTTTGTTTGGTTAAGCGTTGAGTGGTGGACTCGGAAGCCTGTATTGATGTCAGGTGTTGAGGCTGTTGGTTTGAGGACAGGACTCAGATCAGCTGGAGGGAAGTGAGGATGTTGCGTAATCCGGGGCGTGTCGCTGGACGGTTCTCTGCGTTTAAAGGCCGATAGATTGGCAGCACGTCGCTCCTCTGAAATACGGCTTCCCCCGTCAGCCGCCCGTAACATCTGCTGAGGATCAGCGCGCGCCGGTGGTTCTGATTACTGTAATACCTCGCGGTTATTAGCAGCAAATGTTTTGGTTCTGAAAGTGGAAAATGAGTCTCATTACAGACAGCTGGGGACAATCACCACGCTCTCTTCCTTACTGCGCCGTACTCCACGGAGCTCATAGTAAGATATGAATATTATTAATATTAATATGATATCTAATCTAACGGCCTGGTAGGAAAGACAACACACACTTTCACTCAAAAGTTTGGAGACTCCTCCCCAGGTTCTTCTTATTTGTACTGTTTTATTAGTAATAGTATTAGTGAATAGTCGTGAGGAGATCAAAACTATGAAATGTGGTTTTAAAGAATGTTTAGAGGGTCTTTTAGAAATGAGCTCATTTGCTCTGATGCAGGTTTACATACTTTGAACATTCTGACCAGCAGCTTCATGAGGAGCCACATGAGCTGCTCCTCTAACAGGACTGAAGAAGATAGAGTAGATGCTGAGATCTTGTTCTGATAAACAGTCAAGACAGTAATTCGTTCAGGGGTCTCTAAAAGCATCATATGCAGTTTGGTGTACCACAGGGTTCCGTTCTTGGCCCCTCTTCATTTCCTACTGTATGTTAAGATTATAGCATTAATACTGTCAAATGAGTGCAATACAGGTCTAGACTCTGGGATGGTCAGTCCATTCAGTGGTGTTGAGGTTCTGGACTCTGGGGTGATCGGTCTATTCAGTGGTGTTGAGGTTCTGGACTCTGGGGTGATCAGTCCTTTCAGTGGTGTTGAGGTTCTGGACTCTGGGGTGATCGGTCTATTCAGTGGTGTTGAGGTTCTGGACTCTGGGGTGATCAGTCCTTTCAGTGGTGTTAAGGTTCTGGACTCTGGGATGGTCAGTGCATTTAGTGGTGTGAAGGTTCTGGACTCTGGGGTGATCAGTCCATTCGGTGGTGTTAAGGTTCTGGACTCTGGGGTGATCAGTCCATTCAGTGGTGTTGAGGTTCTGAACTCTGGGGTGGTCAGTCCAGTCCAGTCAGTGGTGTTGAGGTTCTGAACTCTGGGGTGGTCAGTCCAGTCCAGTCAGTGGTGTTGAGGTTCTGTACACAACGTGCCGAGTACTTTGCCTTTTAATTAGTTGTCCTTTGACTTTCTTCTTCCTTACTCAGTGATTGCATAAACAAAATATCACTAAAATGTGACTTTGCATCAGTAGTGTGATTTAAAAATGCAAATAAATAAACAACATGAACGCAGTATCTGTAATTTTGTATGTTTGGAAACAATATGAAACTAAAGTAGTGAAGATAATTTTTTGCAAAAGCTTTTAGTTGTTTTCTCAAATGTGCAGTAGTGTTACAGTCAGCGATGTTACAGTCAGTGGTGTTACAGTCAGTGATGTTAGAGTCAGCGGTGTTACAGTCAGTGGTGTTACAGTCAGTGGTGCTACAGTCAGAGGTGTTAGAGTAAGCTGTGTTAGAGTCCGTGGTGTTAGAGTCAGCCGTGTTAGAGTCAGCCGTGTTAGAGTCAGCGGTGTTAGAGTCAGCGGTGTTACAGTCAGCGGTGTTACAGTCAGCGGTGTTACAGTCAGTGGTGTTACAGTCAGTGGTGTTAGAGTAAGCTGTGTTAGAGTCTGTGGTGTTAGAGTAAGCTGTGTTAGAGTCAGTGGTGTTACAGTCAGTGGTGTTACAGTCAGTGGTGTTAGAGTAAGCTGTGTTAGAGTCTGTGGTGTTAGAGTAAGCTGTGTTAGAGTCTGTGATGTTAGAGTCAGCCGTGTTAGAGTCAGCCGTGTTACAGTCAGCGGTGTTACAGTCAGTGGTGTTACAGTCAGCGGTGTTACAGTCAGTGGTGTTACAGTCAGTGGTGTTAGAGTAAGCTGTGTTAGAGTCTGTGATGTTAGAGTCAGTGGTGTTACAGTCAGTGGTGTTACAGTCAGTGGTGTTAGAGTCTGTGATGTTAGAGTCTGTGATGTTAGAGTCTGTGATGTTAGAGTCTGTGATATTAGAGTCAGTGGTGTTACAGTCAGTGGTGTTACAGTCAGTGGTGTTACAGTCAGTGGTGTTAGAGTAAGCTGTGTTAGAGTCTGTGATGTTAGAGTCTGTGATGTTAGAGTCTGTGATATTAGAGTCAGTGGTGTTACAGTCAGTGGTGTTAGCATGACTCCAGATACCTGTGACCACCTACCAGGACCTTACTGAGTCTCCCAGTCTGTCTAGCTGCTGCATGCGGAGGTCACTCTGGATATTAGCTGGTGGTCATAATAATATGACTCTGTTTATTCGGTGGTGTTACAAGATTACCGTCATTGTAGCTCTTTACGTTGTCTTGGTAATCCATCATGACAGCTTATAACGTCCGCTGTGACATGTTTATAGCGTGGTGAAGTCAGCCATGTGTCAACATAGCAGGACTACGAGTAATTCATCAGACGTTCCAGCTTGTTTTGGTTGTGACTCGGACCTGGAAGGGGTTAAGTGGCTCGGACGTGTTGACTCGGCCAGCTCGGTTTCTAATGAGTGGAATCGTATGAATGTTATTTTTGCGTTTTTTCTGGTAGGCCTCGAGTCGCCGGATCTCTTCTATGTGCCGGGAGTGTGATTGAGGCCGGTTTTGTGCTCAGTAGCTCCATTTACATGGATAATTAATGCGGAACGAGAGAGCGCTCGTTATTTATCCGGCTGGCATGTTTAAACGAAAGCTCCGGCGCAGGACGGAGCCGCTGACAGCCCGAGCGCTTGCTTGGCTCGGCTCCAGCTCCGTCAGCGGCAGCGCGTTAAGAGCGTGAAGCTCAGCGGGGGAACGGCTGGACTGAAGCCTGCTGCGGGTCAGTCCTCCAGGGTCATTTAGCCCCGCTCAGAGTCAGCAGCGGGTCTGGCGGGGAGCGGGGAGCGGGGAGCAGGCAGCGGGCCGCAGAGCAGATTTTTGGCCAGAGAAAGATTCCGAACGTAGATGAACTCACGGACGGAAACTCAGTTCAACATCCACATCCACAGCAACATCCACAGCAACATCCACATCCACATCAACATCCACATCCACATCCACATCCACCTCAACATCCACATCCACATCCACATCCACCTCTACATCCACATCCACGTCCACATCCACCTCAACATCCACATCCACATCCACAGCAACATCCACATCCACATCCACAGCAACATCCACATCCACATCCACAAAAACATCCACATCCACATCCACAGCAACATCCACATCCACAAAAACATCCACATCCACATCCACATCCACAAAAACATCCACATCCACATCCACAGCAACATCCACATCCACAGCAACATCCACATCCACCTCAACATCCACATCCACATCCACAGCAACATCCACATCCACATCCACAGCAACATCCACATCCACATCCACATCCACATCCACAAAAACATCCACATCCACATCCACAGCAACATCCACAGCAACATCCACATCCACAAAAACATCCACATCCACATCCACAGCAACATCCACATCCACAGCAACATCCACATCCACCTCAACATCCACATCCACAGCAACAGCAACAGCAACATCCACATCCACATCCACACCTACATCCACATCCACAGCAACATCCACATCCACATCCACATCCACAGCAACATCCACATCCACCTCAACATCCACATCCACAGCAACATCCACATCCACAGCAACATCCACAGCAACATCCACATCCACATCAACATCCACATCCACATCCACACCTACATCCACATCCACAGCAACATCCACATCCACATCCACATCCACAGCAACATCCACATCCACCTCAACATCCACAGCAACAGCAACAGCAACATCCACATCCACATCCACATCCACAGCAACAGCAACATCCACATCCACATCCACAGCAACATCCACAGCAACATCCACATCCACATCCACAGCAACAGCAACAGAAACATCCACATCCACATCCACATCCACAGCAACATCCACAGCAACATCCACATCCACATCCACATCCACATCCACAGCAACATCCACATCCACAGCAACATCCACATCCACAGCAACAGCAACATCCACATCCACATCCACAGCAACATCCACAGCAACATCCACATCCACATCCACAGCAACAGCAACAGAAACATCCACATCCACATCCACATCCACATCCACAGCAACATCCACAGCAACATCCACATCCACATCCAAATCCACATCCACAGCAACATCCACATCCACATCCACAGCAACATCCACATCCACATCCACATCCACATCTACATCCACATCCACAGCAACATCCACATCCACATCCACATCCACATCCACATCCACAGCAACATCAACATCCACATCCACAGCAACATCCACATCCACCTCAACATCCACATCCACAGCAACATCCACATCCACATCCACACCTACATCCACATCCACAGCAACATCAACATCCACATCCACATCCACCTCAACATCCACATCCACACCCACATCCACATCCACAGCAACATCCACATCCACAGCAACATCCACATCCACAGCAACATCCACATCCACATCCACATCCACAGCAACATCCACATCCACATCCACATCCACAGCAACATCCACATCCACAGCAACATCCACATCCACACCTACATCCACATCCACACCTACATCCACATCCACATCCACAGCAACATCCACACCTACATCCATATCCACAGCAACATCCACATCCACAGCAACATCCACATCCACAGCAACATCCACATCCACAGCAACAGCAACATCCACATCCACATCCACAGCAACATCCACAGCAACATCCACATCCACATCCACAGCAACATCCACATCCACAGCAACAGCAACAGCAACATCCACATCCACATCCACATCCACAGCAACATCCACAGCAACATCCACACCCACATCCACATCCACAGCAACATCCACATCCACAGCAACATCCACATCCACAGCAACAGCAACATCCACATCCACATCCACATCCACATCCACATCCACATCCACATCCACAGCAACATCCACATCCACATCCAAATCCACATCCACAGCAACATCCACATCCACATCCACAGCAACATCCACATCCACATCCACAGCAACATCCACATCCACATCCACATCCACAGCAACATCAACATCCACATCCACAGCAACATCCACATCCACCTCAACATCCACATCCACAGCAACATCCACATCCACATCCACACCTACATCCACATCCACAGCAACATCAACATCCACATCCACATCCACCTCAACATCCACATCCACACCCACATCCACATCCACAGCAACATCCACATCCACAGCAACATCCACATCCACATCCACAGCAACATCCACATCCACATCCACAGCAACATCCACAGCAACATCCACACCTACATCCACACCACACCTACATCCACATCCACAGCAACATCCACATCCACAGCAACATCCACACCTACATCCATATCCACAGCAACATCCACATCCACAGCAACATCCACAGCAACATCCACACCTACATCCACATCCACACCTACATCCACATCCACAGCAACATCCACATCCACATCCACAGCAACATCCACACCTACATCCACATCCACACCTACATCCACATCCACAGCAACATCCACATCCACAGCAACATCCACACCTACATCCATATCCACAGCAACATCCACATCCACAGCAACATCCACATCCACAGCAACATCCACATCCACAGCAACAGCAACATCCACATCCACAGCAACATCCACATCCACATCCACAGCAACATCCACATCCACATCCACAGCAACATCCACATCCACATCCACATCCACATCCACAGCAACATCCACATCCACATCCACAGAAACATCCACATCCACATCCACATCCACATCCACAGAAACATCCACATCCACATCCACATCCACAGAAACATCCACATCCACATCCACATCCACATCAACATCCACCTCAACATTCACATCCACAGCAACATCCACATCCACAGAAACATCCACATCCACATCCACATCCACATCCACAGCAACATCCACATCAACATCCACATCCACAGAAACATCCACATCAACATCCACATCAACATCCACATCCACAGCAACATCCACATCCACATCCACACCTACATCCACAGCAACATCCACATCAACATCCACAGCAACATCCACAGCAACATCCACATCCACATCCACAGCAACATCCACATCCACATCCACATCAACATCCACATCCACAGCAACATCCACATCCACAGCAACATCCACATCAACATCCACAGCAACATCCACATCCACATCAACATCCACATCCACAGCAACATCCACATCAACATCCACAGCAACATCCACATCAACATCCACATCAACATCCACAGCAACATCCACAGCAACATCCACATCCACATCCACATCCACAGCAACATCCACATCCACAGCAACATCCACATCCACAGCAACATCCACATCAACATCCACAGCAACATCCACACCTACATCCACATCCACAGCAACATCCACATCCACAGCAACATCCACATCCACATCCACATCCACAGAAACATCCACATCCACATCCACATCCACATCCACAGCAACATCCACATCCACATGCACATCCACATCCACATCCACATCCACAGCAACATCCACATCCACATCCACATCAACATCCACATCCACAGCAACATCCACATCCACATGCACATCCACATCCACATCCACATCCACAGCAACATCCACATCCACATCCACATCCACATCCACAGAAACATCCACATCCACATCCACATCCACATCAACATCAAAATCCACACCCACATCCACAGAAACATCCACATCCACATCCACATCAACATCCACCTCAACATCCACATCCACAGCAACATCCACACCTACATCCACATCCACAGCAACATCCACATCCACATCCACATCCACAGCAACATCCACACCTACATCCACATCCACATCCACATCCACATCCACAGCAACACCCACATCCACAGCAACATCCACATCCACATCCACATCCACAGCAACATCAACATCCACATCCACATCCACAGCAACACCCACATCCACATCCACAGCAACATCCACATCCACATCCACAGCAACATCCACATCCACAGCAACATCCACATCCACAGCAACATCCACATCCACAGCAACTGCTCAACGTTTAAATACTACAGACCAGATGATCTTCAGACTCACAGATTTAAATTAATAAAACTAAACAACATCACTGCTTTATAACAACAACTAACCTCACAAACAAGTGGAGCTATTCATACAGGGTGGGGTTTCAGCGGGGCACTGAAGGGAGGGCTGTATTTGGGGTGTTAGGATTTTAAGAGGGGTAGTATTTGGGGGTGGGGTTTTAGCGGGGCACTGAAGGGAGGGCTGTATTTGGGGTGTTAGGATTTTAAGAGGGGTAGTATTTGGGGGTGGGGTTTTAGAGGGGCACTGAAGGGAGGGCTGTATTTGGGGTGTTAGGATTTTAAGAGGGGTAGTATTTGGGGGTGGGGTTTTAGAGGGGCACTGAAGGGAGGGCTGTATTTGGGGTGTTAGGTTTTTAGGAGGGGCTGTATTTGGGGTGGAGTTTTAGAGAGAACACTGAAGGGAGGGGCTGTATTTGGGGGCGGGTTTTTAGGAGGGGCTATATTTGGGGTGGAGTTTTAGAGAGAACACTGAAGGGAGGGGTCTGTATTTGTTTGGGGTTTTTTAGGGGAACACTGAAGGGAGGGTCTGTATTTGTTTGGGGGGGTTTAGGGGAAAACAGGGGAGGGTCTGTATTTGGGGTGTTAGGTTTTGAGGAGAGGCTGTATTTGGGGGTGGAGTTTTAGAGAGAGCACTGAAGGGAGGGGCTGTATTTGGTTGGGGGGTTTAAGGGAACACTGAAGGGGATGTCTATATTTGTTTGGGGGGAACACTGAAGGGAGGGTCTTTGTTTGGTTGGGGGGTTTAAGGGAACGCTGCAAGGGGATGTCTATATTAGTTTGGGGGGAACACTGAAGGGAGGGTCCGTGTTTGGTTGGGGGGTTTAAGGGAAAGCTGAAGGGGACATCTATATTTGTTTGGGGGGAACACTGAAGGGAGGGTCTGTGTTTGGTTGGGGGGTTTAAGGGAACGCTGAGAGGGAATGTCTATATTTGTTTGGGGGGAACGCTGAGAGGGGATGTCTATATTAGTTTGGGGGGAACACTGAATGGAGGGTCTGTGTTTGGCTGGTTTAGTTTGAGCAGTTCTTGTTCAGCTTTAGTTTCACTTTAAAAGGAGTGGAGTTAATGGGCCGAATAGTCTGATCTCACAGTCCGAGACGTCTGAGACGCTCCCTGCATGTAAGATGCTTCCACTGGCCACAGATATTTCTCCAGCGGTGCGGTGCTGTACAGGGGTCAGCTCAGACTCATGTCGGCATAGCGGTTCCAATCAATAGTCCCCAGAGGAGCAGAGGGTCGGACGCTGCCAGCATAATGAGGCCGAGGAAAAGCTGGAACGTCACGTCAGACGCTCCTACCTGCTGCCGCGGAGGACGGAATGAAAACACGCCGAGCGATTAGCCAAGCGTTTGGTGGTTCGACTGCAGGCATGAGCTGAAAAGCTAAACTGTATGTTTTGCAGTTGTGCCACGGAGAAATGGGCACACGCGCGCCGGCGCTCCGGGTTCTAACGTGATTAATTAGGACAGAAACGGGACACTGAGTACACACGGCTGCGCGGCTACCTGCTCCACTCGCGCTGCAGTGCGTAGCGTACGTGGAAAATATCCAGCAGACAGCTCTGACGCTGCTAATGACGACGCTCGCACCGCGGCTCCGGCGGCTGGGGGGCGAGGACACTTTCGCCCCCTCGGGGTCCCAGATTCAGGGAGTCATTTGTCGTAGTTTAATGGGGTGCAGCTCCCGTCTGACAAGATTGATGCTTTGCAAACTTCTGCAAACACCTGCTCGACGTAGCGCACAGGTATGAGCATCTGGATTAGGACCACGAGGAGGCCCGAGGAGTGCAGAGGAGGAGTTCTGAGTGCTGAGGAGTGCAAAGAAGTTCTGTGGAGGAGTTCTGAGGAGTGCTGAGGAGTGCTGAGGAGGAGTTCTGAGGAGGAGTGCTGAGGAGGAGTTCTGAGGAGTGCTGAGGAGGAGTTCTGAGGAGTGCTGAGGAGGAGTTCTAAGGAGTGCTGAGGAGGAGTTCTGAGAAGTGCTGAGGGAGACGAAGCTGAAGCTGCTTGTAAAGGCAAACGACCATAAGCTTCCAGTTCAGTTCATATTAATAATTGAATCAGTTAGAACTATATACCCCTTTAATTCACACACAGCAGAACATTTAACCCACCCACACAGTGAAACACCCACATACACACACTAGTGAACACAAACACTAGTGAACACACACACTAGAGGGCAGTGAAACACCCACACACACACACTAGTGAACATACACACTAGGGGGCAGTGAAACACCCACAAACACACACACTAGTGAACACACACATTAGGGGACAGTGAAACACCCACATACACACACGCTAGTGAACACACACATTAGGGGACAGTGAAACAACCACATACACACACAAGTAAACACACACACTAGGGGGCAGTGAAACACACACACACTAGTGAACACACACACTAGAGGGCAGTGAAACAACCACATACACACACACTAGTGAACATACACACTAGGGGGCAGTGAAACACCCACATACACACACACTAGTCAACATACACACTAGGGGGCAGTGTGTATGGGTTAAATGTGAAACTCTGTGTGCAAAACACTAATAGAAACTATTAATGAGTAAATAGTAAATAATGTAGAATTTAGAATTTGTTTATATGTAGAAACTTTAATGAAGCTGGTGCCGAGAAACACTGGAAATCTTTTCTTTGAACTTTCTTCACTTTAATAAGGATTTGAGAAAATTACCACACATCATGTTTTACACCAGTAAATGCAGATTAGTGAAGTTTTATTGTTCTAAGTAATTTTGGTTGTATTGGCTGAACAGGCTGCTTATATGAAGCATGTTTCTCAGAACAAGCAGAAGGAAGATCTGGACGAGGTCTGAGGGAGCTAGGAGAGCTGGGAGAAGGAAGATCTGGACGAGGTCTGAGGGAGCTGGGAGAGCTGGGAGAAG
>CM038708.1:3288699-3373699 GCA_021613375.1 Megaleporinus macrocephalus | reverse complement strand
TTAGACACATAGCAGAGTGAGGGTCAGTATGACTGTGGATTAGACACATAGCAGAGTGAGGGTTAGTATGACTGTAGATTAGACACATAGAGAAGTGAGGGTCAGTATGACTGTAGATTAGACACATAGAGAAGTCAGGGTCAGTATGACTGTAGATTAGACACATTAAGGAGTGAGGGTCAGTACGACTGTAGATTAAACACATTAAGGTGTGAGGGTAAGTATGACTGTAGATTAGACACAGAGAGAAGTGAGGGTCAGTTTGACTGTGGATTAGACACATAGAGGAGTGAAGGGCAATATGACTGTGGATTAGACACATAGAGCAGTGAGGGTCAGTATGACTGGATTTCACGCACAGAAGAGTGAGGGTCAGTATGACTGTAGATTAGACACATAGAGAAGTGAGGGTCAGTATGACTGTGGATTAGACACATAGAGAAGTGAGGGTCAGTATGACTGTAGATTAGACACAGAGAGAAGTGAGGGTCAGTATGACTGTGGATTAGACACATAGCAGAGTGAGGGTCAGTATGACTGTGGATTAGACACATAGCAGAGTGAGGGTTAGTATGACTGTAGATTAGACACATAGAGAAGTGAGGGTCAGTATGACTGTAGATTAGACACATAGAGAAGTCAGGGTCAGTATGACTGTAGATTAGACACATTAAGGAGTGAGGGTCAGTACGACTGTAGATTAAACACATTAAGGTGTGAGGGTAAGTATGACTGTAGATTAGACACAGAGAGAAGTGAGGGTCAGTTTGACTGTGGATTAGACACATAGAGGAGTGAAGGGCAATATGACTGTGGATTAGACACATAGAGCAGTGAGGGTCAGTATGACTGGATTTCACGCACAGAAGAGTGAGGGTCAGTATGACTGTAGATTAGACACATAGAGAAGTGAGGGTCAGTATGACTGTGGATTAGACACATAGAGAAGTGAGGGTCAGTATGACTGTGGATTAGACACATAGCTAAGTGAGGGTCAGTATGACTGTGGATTAGACACATAGCAGAGTGAGGGTCAGTATGACTGTGGATTAGACACATAGAGGAGTGAGGGTCAGTATGACTGTGGATTAGACACATAGAGAAGTGAGGGTCAGTATGACTGTGGATTAGACACATAGAGAAGTGAGGGTCAGTATGACTGTGGATTAGACACATAGAGAAGTGAGGGTCAGTATGACTGTGGATTAGACACATAGAGAAGTGAGGGTCAGTTTGACTGTGGATTAGACACATAGAGGAGTGAGGGGCAATATGACTGTGGATTAGACACGTAGAGGAGTGAGGGTCAGTATGACTGTGAATTAGACACATAGCAGAGTGAGGGTCAGTATGACTGTAGATTAGACACATAGCAGAGTAAGGGATTGAGATTGGATTAAGATCAGATTTGAATGATGAGGATCTAAATGATGAAGATCTGCAGGCGTTTTGAATGCTGAGGGTCAAACGGGGCATCCAACCTTATCTGACCAGCTGCTGTGCCCCCCACGGCCCCCTGCACTAACCAGAGCACATTGTTTTTAAAATCAGCTCCAATTAGCCCTTTGTCAGCATCTGGAGCTTCTGAGGACCACGCGCTCCTCCCCCTCACTGAACTCTGCTTCCACCCAGAAGTCTGAGAGCCGAGGGCACCGCTGGCCATGTGTCTGTACAGCTAATTAGCACAATACGCCGTAATGAATAGTTCTTTTGTACGTGGGGGGAGTTCCTCTGAGGTCTATCACCGAGTGGGCCAAGTTCATAAACCCACTGTTCTCCAATTTTTGTAAATGTGTATCTGATGTTTCCCTCAATCATACTGTTCAAACCACAGAGACTCAGATTCTTCTCCTTCAGTTCTAGTCCAAACTGCCAGTAAGGGCACGTTTTCAGGAGATGTTTCCAAAACTGGAGTTCAAAAACTGATTAAGAGCTGCAGAGAAAACGTGACTCCTAACAACCACATGGAACAACACCTGCTAGACCTATCAACACTGCCCCCATCAGTTAAACAGCACTTTGATCCTAGTGATCTGGGAGAACATCAAGCTCCACCTTCAGATCTGAGAACATCCACAGGTGTTTCTGTCCATCATTTCTGTCCACAGTGAGAAGACACCTCAACACTGTGGGGTCTGAAAGGATGTGTAGGTGTTCAAGGAGCTCCTCACTGAGAAAAGGAGATACAGACACACCAAACAAAGAAGCTAAGCGATGGACTGACCACCCCAGAGTCCAGAACCTCAACACCACTGAATGGACTGACTGCCTCCAGAGTCCAGAACCTCAACACCACTGAATGAACTGACCACCCCAGAGTCCAGAACCTCAACACCACTGAATAGACTGACCACTCCACAGTCCAGAACCTCAACACCACTGAATGGACTGACCAACCCAGAGTCCAGAACCTCAAAACCACTGAATAGACTGACCACTCCAAAGTCCAGAACCTCAACACCGCTGAATAGACTGACCACCCCAGAGTCCAGAATCTCAACCTCACTTAATGGACTGACCAACCCAGAGTCCAGAACCTCAACACCACTGAATAGAGTCCAGAACTTCACTGCTGTAAAGAGTAGAAGCTGTAATGAAGGTAAAGAGTGAAACACTGAACTGACTGGTTGAAATAAGGGTTCTCTTCTGTTTCAGGCGTGAATTCTAAACGCCGTTGGCTTTGCTGGGAGCTCATCTTCTTTGAAGACCTTGCACGAGCTGACGAGCTGCAGTGTGTGGTTATTCATATTAGTAAAAGTTCAGGGCAGATGAAGAACTAACACAGATCAGCTCCGTGTGGAAAAGGATTTAAATGTGGAAGAAAAACGTCTGACATCAACAACGTGGGGTATGACTGACAGCCGGGAATCAATAACAACACCTCCGTTCTTACCTTCACACTTGGCCTGCATTCAGATCAGTCAGTACTTGATAACGAGAAGAATTACAAGTGTATCTCACTTACTTCACAGCATTAACACTACAAATCTGATGTACAGTGGAAAAAAGAAGGGGGCCAAGGACGGAACCCTGTGGTACTCCAAACTGAATATGATTCTGTCTGGGACACTTGAATGAATTACTGTCTTGCTGTCTAATCACACTGTGGCTTCCACCTCCGCATTTAACCCACCCATGCAGTGAAACACTCACATACACACACACTAGGGGGCAGTGAGCACACTTACCCAGAGCGGTGCGCAGCCCTATCCACAGTGCCCCGGGAGCAGTTGGGGGTTAGGTGCCTTGCTCCAGGACACCTGAGTCGTGTCCTGTTGGTCCAAGGGATCGAACCGGCTACTTTCCAGCCACAAGACCGGATCCCTAACCTTCAGCTCACAACTGCCCCCTACTGTCCCCTAATCGCATTAGGACAGTTTCAGAAATGTGAGCAACGAGGGCACCCTGAAACACTGGCATCCCACCTAAGTGACCGCAAGCAAGCGGTGGGACGACAGCACCAGTATCTCAGTTTATCACAATTCCCTGTGTTCATGAACCCCTGGATCTCCAACCTCAATCACTGGGAAACATTAATTACCAAAAGCTAAACTGAACAAGTAAGTTCTCAGCCTGAGACTGTGTCTGAGTTCTGGACCTTGTCAGGAAGACTATTCCAGAGTTGGGGGGCTTTTTAAGAAGAGACTCTTCCCCCTGCTGAGGGTTTGTAAATTCTGGGAACTAATAAGAAGCCAGCCCCTGTGATCTAAGTAGATCAAGTTAGTTCATGATAGGAAATGAGGTCTTGCAGGTGCTCAGGAGCGAGACCGTGTAGGGCTTTGAATGTCAATAGCAGAATTTTATAATCAATACGGAATTTAATTGAAAGCCTGTGCAGCACTGATAGGACTAGACTGACAGGACTAGACTGACAGGACTGGGCTGATAGGACTGGACTGGTAGGACTGGACTGATAGGACTGGGTTTATAGGACTGGACTGGTAGGACTGGGCTAATAGGACTAGACTGACAGGACTGGGCTGATAGGACTGGGCTGATAGAACTGGACTGGTAGGACTGGGCTGATAGGACTGGGTTTATAGGACTAGGCTGAGAGGACTGGGCTGATAGGACTGGGCTTATAGGACTGGGCTGATAGAAATGGGCTGATAGAACTGGACTGATAGGACTGGGCTTATAGGACTGGGCTGATAGAAATGGGCTGATAGAACTGGACTGATAGGACTGGGCTTATAGGACTGGGCTGATAGAAATGGGCTGATAGAACTGGACTGATAGGACTGGGCTGATAGGACTGGGCTGATAGGACTGGACTGATAGGACTGGGCTGATAGGACTGGACTGATAGGACTGGGCTGATAGAAATGGGCTGATAGGACTGGGCTGATAGGACTGGACTGATAGGACTGGGCTGATAGAACTGGACTGATAGGACTGGGCTGATAGAACTGAACTGATAGGACTGGGCTGATACGACTGGACTGATAGAACTGGACTGATAGGACTGGCCTGATATGACTGGGCTGATAAGACTGGGATGATGGGACTGGACTGATAGGACTGGGCTATTAGGACTGGACTGATAGGACTGGACTGATAGGACTGGGCTGATAGGACTGGGCTGATAAGACTGGGATGATAGGACTGGGCTGATAGGACTGGGCTGATAGGACTGGGCTGATAAGACTGGGATGATGGGACTGGGCTGATAGAACTGGACTGATAGGACTGGGCTGATAGAACTGGACTGATAGGACTGGGCTGATAGAACTGGACTGATAGGACTGGGCTGATAGAACTGGACTGATAGGACTGGGCTGATAGAACTGGACTGATAGGACTGGGCTGATAGGACTGGACTGATAGGACTGGGCTGACAATAAATATATAAATGAATATAATAAGAGCAGTTTTGTTTGGATGAATGTGAGACAGGACCTCTGCGGGGGGCTAGTTGGGCTGAAAGTTTTCAGGACTGAAAGTTAATTAACGGCGTATAAAGTCAGGCTGGACGAGGGGTCGATCAGAAACGTGTGTTAGGATGATGTTTTCATCAGAGACGCTCAAACAACAGCTTGTTTATCAGACGCTCTTGTTGTTCGAGGGTGTTCGGCTGAGTCAGCCACGCTTCTGGAAGACTGATGTCACTTTTCTTCATTAGCAGGCTGAGAGCTAACGGCTCGTTTAACTGGAGGTCAGTTATGAGCTTAATTAAAACCTTTTAATCTTTTCGCTTTGAATAATATGTAGTTTTTTCAAAGGCAGTTCTAAACCGAGTCTGCGTCTGATATTAATGAGGTTCTGTTCTGTTCTTCAGCGTGCTGGAGCCTTTAGTGCATGTAGAAGTTCTGCAAAGTTCTGAAGCCCAACGTTACACGCCAGAGGGAGAAACTCTCTCCAGCAGTAACCACTTCTCTCAGCAGAACTGATACTCCTCACTGGAGTTCCAGCCTTTCCTCTGTTACACAGTGACATCATCTCGTAACACAGTCCTTACAACCCGCCTACTGACAAAAGCAGTTCACCCTCACACACCGCTCAGAGAGCTAATCCAGTAAAAACTGACCACAAAGAGAGCTAAACCAGCAAAATCTGACCACACAGAGAGCTAAACCAGCAAAATCTGACCACACAGAGACAGTTAACCAGTAACAACTGACCACACAGAGAGCTAAGCCACTAAAAACTGACCACACAGAAAGCTAAACCAGTAAAAACTGACCACACAGAGAGCTAAGCCACTAAAAACTGACCACACAGAGAGCTAAACCACTAAAAACTGACCACACAGAGAGCTAAGCCACTAAAAACTGACCACACAGAGACAGTTAACCAGTAAAAACTGACCACATAGGGAGCTAAACCAGTAAAAACTGACCACACAGAGAGCTAAACCAGTAAAAACTGACCACACAGAAACAGTAAACCAGTAAAAACTGACCACACAGAGACAGCAAACCAGTAAAAACTGACCACACAGAGAGCTAAACCAGTTAAAACTGACCACACAGAGACAGCAAACCAGTAAAAACTAACCACACAGAGAGCTAAACCAGTAAAAACTGACCACACAGAGCTAAACCAGTAAAAACTGACCACACAGAGACAGTAAACCAGTAAAAACTGACCACACAGAGAGCTAAACCAGTAAAAACTGACCACACAGAGAGCTAAACCAGTTAAAACTGACCACACAGAGACAGCAAACCAGTAAAAACTAACCACACAGAGAGCTAAACCAGTAAAAACTGACCACACAGAGACAGCAAACCAGTAAAAACTGACCACTCTGAAACATTGAACCAGTAAATCGGACCACTCTGAAACAGTAAAACAGTAAATCGGACCACTCTGAAACAGTAAACCAGTGAAACTGACCGCTCTGAAACAGTAAACCAGTAAAAACTGACCACTCTGAAACAGTAAACCAGTAAAACTGACCACTCTGAAACAGTAAACCAGTAAAACTGACCGCTCTGAAACAGTAAACCAGTAAAAACTGACCACACTGAAACAGTAAACCAGTAAAACTGACCACTCTGAAACAGTAAACCAGTAAAACTGACCACTCTGAAACATTAAACCAGTAAAACTGACCACTCTGAAACAGTGAGCCAGTAAAACTGACCGCTCTGCTCCAGTCTAGCTTGTGAAGATGGATTTACCAGCTTGTTCTGCCGGACTTTCAGGATCGGACTCGGACTCGAACTGACCCCACTGGTAGAACAGGCTCTATGGTGTGTGGGCGGAGCTTGTCGCAGAATCATTATGTTGTAGGGTTGCCAGATTTCCAGATTGCCCAAAATGAGGGGGCAGATGGGGAGGGGCAGGGTGTTAGAGGGGGTGGGGTGTTGGAAGGTGTGTTCACAAAGCACCAATCACAAATCAAATTAGTCTTAATCGTATCAGCACTGGACGACCTGCTCTGACTGGTCAGTTCTGGTCTAATCCAGATCTCTGGCTCCGTTACAGGTGGGCTGTAAGATTGCGGTCACCCTCTTCTTATACTTTCTGGCCACAAACTACTACTGGATCCTGGTGGAGGGCCTGTATCTGCACAGCCTCATCTTCATGACCTTCTTCTCCGACAGGAAGTACCTCTGGGGCTTCACTCTGATTGGCTGGGGTGAGTAAAGTGGATGCTCTTTGGGGCTAATCAAACAGACTCCAGTCGGTCAGCTAAAACATGTTTCAGCTCAGGCTAAATCTAAAAGTCATCTCATGTAGCTAACAAGCTTATTAGCAAATAGCATGGCTAACTATATTTATGACACCATGTGGATTTCTTAGATGATCTCTGACGATATCAAAATTCCATTCTAATAGCATCATTCTCAGTTTGGTGTACCACTGGGTTCCGCTCTTAGCCCCCTTCTCTTTCTACTGTAGGTCAGAATTATAGTACTAATGCTGTGAAGTGACTAAAATACAATCGTCATTTGTGTTTTGTTAGCTATGCAAACATAGTTTACAGGTATTAGCATGTCATACGGTATCAAAATTCTAAAAGCGTCATATTCAGTTTGGTGTACCACAAGGTTCCGTTCTTGGCCCCCTTTTATTCGTCTACTGCATGTCAGAATTAGAGTGTTAATGCTGTGAAGTCATCATTTGTATTTTGTTAGCTATGCTAATGTACTTTACAGGTATCAGTGTGTCATGCAGTATCACAATTCATTCTAAAAGCATCATACTCAGTTTGGTGTACCACTGAGCTCCGCTCTTGGCTGATTAACTACATTCAGTTTAATGGGCAAGTTGGCCAACAAGTCTTTGGACGGCGCTGCAAGTTTCTTTCTTTCATGTGTCTGAGAGAGCATTTGAAGTCGGAGGGAGCGTTTTGGAACAGTCTCTTCAGACTTCAAAGCAAATTCACACTCTGATCTCGTTGTTCCGCCATGACGGATGGAAGCGTAGGAGCTTCTGAAGATCCGCTCCGTCTTCGTCGGTGTGGCCAGGAAAAAAAAAAGAGGCAGCACATTAATACTCGGAATAGAAAAAGACCTTCAGTCTTAATACATGAAAAGAAAAAGTTCTAACAAAACAATTACCACAATTACTGTAATTGCGGGGGGCTCGGTGGTCCGTGTGGATCCAGGCACCTTTGTTAAAGTTCTCTTTGCAGTTTGCGCATTAATTTCTGGCCACGGCGGTGATAATTACGAGCAGTCGAGATTAAAGGCCGGTGTGTATCGAGGGCTGTGTTGTCTGTAGTGGTAATGTGTTTCGGCGCTGCATGACGTGGAAGATGAGCAGCGGTGGCGGAAGCGTGGTCCCCGCGGTGGCGGAAGCGTGGTCCCCGCGGCGGCGGAAGCGTGGTCCCCGCGGCGGCGGAAGCGTGGTCCCCGCGGCGGCGGAAGCGTGGTCCCCCACGGCGCCTGCATTGTACACACTGTGCGGAATGTGTGTGCACAGCGCATACAATGTGGATGCAGTGGAGACAGTTCACCTCAGAACAGCCAGACAGCAGCTGCACACTTTAAATAAACTCCCCACCTGGAGCCCCAGAACCCCCCTCTGTAGCGCCACCTCACACAGTGTTTTTAATAAAGTGGCCAGTTAGTAGAAGTACAAGGTGGGTGTTTCTAATAAAGTGGCCAGTTAGTAGAAGTACAAGGTGGGTGTTTCTAATAAAGTGGCCAATGGTGATGTTATGCTGTGTTTCAGGTGTGAGGTTGTGTTGTGACGGTGATGTTATGCTGTGTTTCAGGTGTGAGGTTGTGTTGTGACGGTGATGTTATGCTGTGTTTCAGGTGTGCCGGTGATGTTTGTGACCGTGTGGGCGAGTGTCCGAGCTACTCTGGCCGACACTGAGTGAGTGTTTTACACGCACACACACACACACACACACACACACACACACACACACACACACATATATGTATATATACAAACTCTCTCACACACACACACACAAATGTAGAAACACACACACACACACACATATATGTATATATACAAACACAAACATAAACATATACACACAGATACACACACACACACACACACACAAATGTAGAAACACACACACATATAGACACAAAAATACACATATACACACATACACATATAAACATTCACACACATAAATAAACACAAACACACACACACAGATACACACACATACACACAGATATATACATACACACAGATACACACACATACATATAAACACATAGATACACACACATACACACAGATATACACACACACACACAGATACACACACATATAAACAAATATATACACACATACATACACACACATATAAACACATACATACACACATATACACATACTCCCACACACTCACACAGACACATGCTCTCTCTCTCACATGCACACACACACAGACACATACACACTCACACACACACACAGACACATACACACTCACACACATACACACTCACACAGACACACACACACATGCTCTCTCTCTCACATACACACACACACAGACACACACACACAGACACACACACAGTCTTAACACACAACGCTGAATGAACATCACTTCATAATGACCTCCTGAACTCAGACTGACAGCAGACGTCCATCAAACACTGAACCAGAGAACCCGGTCGATTCTCAGAGACAGACAAACAGATAGCTTCATTCGTCCAATCAGTTTCTTTTACATGAGTCCTGCATCGTTCTCAGCCCTCATCGTTCTGTGAGTCCTGTGACCACTGAGTTCTGGAGGACTGGACTGAACACAGTCTCCACTCCAGCAGCTGCACTGCTGTGTCTGATCCACTCACACCAGCACAACACACTACTAACACACCACCACCACGTCAGTGTGACTGCAGTGCTGAGAATGACCCACCTCCTTAATAGTATCTGCTCTGTGGTGGTCCTGTGGGGGTCCTGATCATTAAAGAACAGAGTAATAAAGTATACAGAGAATCAGATGAACTACAGTCTGTAAGTGAGTGGAGCTCCTGTATGGTCAGTGGAGCTGATACAGTGGACAGTGAGTGGAGGTCCTGTATGGTGAGTGGAGCTGATACAGTGGACAGTGAGTGGAGCTCCTGTATGGTCAGTGGAGCTGATACAGTGGACAGTGAGTGGAGGTCCTGTATGGTCAGTGGAGCTGATACAGTGGACAGTGAGTGGAGCTCCTGTATGATCAGTGGAGCTGATACAGTGGACAGTGAGTGGAGGTCCTGTATGGTCAGTGGAGCTGATACAGTGGACAGTGAGTGTAGGTCCTGTATGATCAGTGGAGCTGATACAGTGGACAGTGAGTGGAGGTCCTGTATGGTCAGTGGAGCTGATACAGTGGACAGTGAGTGGAGGTCATGTATGGTCAGTGGAGCTGATACAGTGGACAGTGAGTGGAGGTCCTGTATGGTCAGTGGAGCTGATACAGTGGACAGTGAGTGGAGGTCCTGTATGGTCAGTGGAGCTGATACAGTGGACAGTGAGTGTAGATACAGTCTGTAAGTGGAGCTCCTGTATGGTCAGTGGAGCTGATACAGTGGACAGTGAGTGGAGGTCCTGTATGATCAGTGGAGCTGATACAGTGGACAGTGAGTGGAGGTCCTGTATGGTGAGTGGAGCTGATACAGTGGACAGTGAGTGGAGGTCCTGTATGATCAGTGGAGCTGATACAGTGGACAGTGAGTGGAGGTCCTGTATGGTCAGTGGAGCTGATACAGTGGACAGTGAGTGGAGGTCCTGTATGGTCAGTGGAGCTGATACAGTGGACAGTGAGTGTAGATACAGTCTGTGAGTGGAGCTCCTGTATGGTCAGTGGAGCTGATACAGTGGACAGTGAGTGTAGATACAGTCTGTGAGTGGAGCTCCTGTATGGTCAGTGGAGCTGATACAGTGGACAGTGAATGGAGATATGAGGAGGTGGGTTTGATGTTATATCTGGTCTGTGTGTATATATGACCCTGCATACTCACTCCTCTACCTGTATACTCTGTGCGGCAGGTGTTGGGACCTCAGTGCAGGGAATCTCAAATGGATCGTCCAAATCCCCATCCTGACCGCCATCGTGGTGAGTTTATACGGCGCAGATCTGATAAACCTCACACTTTTATTAATGTTATCTTTTTATTAATGTTATAATATCTCAGTAATATTTCACACATTGATAAAGCAGGCTTTAAAATAAAGTGATGGTTTATATTAACACTAGTGTAAAGTGATGGTATACGGTCTGGAATGGAGGAGATGATAGTTGTGTGTGTTAATCTCTGATTTTCTTTCTGAAGGTAAATTTTTTGCTGTTCTTGAATATAATTCGAGTTCTGGCCACCAAGCTCAGAGAAAGCAACGCAGGGAGATGTGACAGCCGACAACAGTACAGGTGAGAAAAACATTCATATAAACAGCTAAAATAATTCCATATATTCTATTATATCAATATAATACATGAATAATATACTATTATTATTATTATTATTATTATTATTATTATTATTTACATGCAGCACTGCACCTTTATAAAAACCAGGGTGGCTAAATGGCCATTTATATATCGCCAGAGATACACACACACAGATACACACACACACACACACACATACACACACACACACAGATACACACACACACACACAGATAAACAAACCCACACACACACACACACACACACACAGATACACACATATACACACATACACACATACACACACACACAGATACACACACACTCACACATATACACAGTTACACACACACACACAGATACACAGACACACCTTACACTTACGCACACAAACACACATGCACACACAGACACACACACATAGTTACACACAGACACACATAAAAACACACACACTTACATTTTGTGCAGTTGTTTTTTATATTTTCACTTTGCTGCTGTTTCTTTACAGAGTTTCTAAATTTAATGGTGAATAAACTCAAAATTAAATGGTCCAAAATGACTTCCTAATTAACTTCTGTTACAGGTTCAAGATTAGTTCTATCAGCAACACCACACGTATTTCTTACTTCACGTAAATACCCCAGAACCGTGATTTAAAACCAAATCCACATTAAAGCTCCTTCAGCTGACCTTCTTTAAACAGCCCTCAGACCTGAACATCACTGAACACCTGTGAGCAGAACTTAAACACACTGATCCCACAAGCTGACCCAGGAACATCACAGAACCAGAAGAATCCTGAGGACGAGGAGGTCCTAGAAAGACTCCTTGCTGCCCCTAACAAGTATCTACAGGCTGATATTAGACCTGGCAGGAGCCCAGGCTTCACCACATTATTCACTTCTGTATTCACTTCCTTTCACTTCATCAGTGAACAAAATATCTCCTCAGTGTCCAGAGAAAAACAGGTACCTCCAAAATAGTGACTTAACAAAAGAGACCAAAAACTGCCTTGACTTTCAATGTAAGTCAATGGAACCAGAAGTTTTTAAAGCTATTTTAGAGCATTTCTATTGGTCCATTCATCATGACATCATGACAGTCGGTTCCTCCATGATTGAGTCTGGAGGGGAGCTGAAGCTCCACCAAGCGGCTGCTTTTTTTAGTTGGCTGCTCATTGATTTGTCCAGTTCTCCTGAGAGCGTGTTCAGGAAAGCTTTATTTGTAAAAGAGAACTACAACCACAGCTTCTATCAGACAGACGCACACTGCGGCTGGTCAGCGGGTCATGTTGTGGTCCAGGATGGATTAACTCTGCGCGTTCCTCTGTTTTCTCAGGAAGCTGCTGAAGTCGACGTTGGTTCTCATGCCACTGTTCGGCGTTCACTACATCGTGTTCATGGCTATGCCGTACACAGAGGTGTCCGGGGTGCCCTGGCAGATACAGATGCATTACGAAATGCTCTTCAACTCCTTCCAGGTAAAGTCGCTCAGAAGGAACATCACGTGGACGGATATATCCCGGCGGGTCTCTCATGTCCCTGTGTCTGCTTGTTGAAGTCTTATTGAAGTCTTTTATCTTCCTCAGGGCTTCTTTGTTGCTATTATCTACTGCTTCTGCAACGGAGAGGTGAGTTAACTGTACCCGCCGCTCTCATTAACCACACGGGCTTTAATACAGCAGACCCCTCATTTAGTTCTTCACAGTCCCACTCATACATCCTAAAGCTCATTAATCAGTCACTGCACGGAAAACAGATCAGTCGTGATCAGGAAGGAGGGAGGGATGGACGAGTCTGTCCGATTAAAACAGCTTAGATAGTCATTATTGGCCATTTTATATATTAAATTATATATATGTTATAAATATATAATTTAATTAATATATAAAATTTGGATATATAATCTTCTATATCTTTTAGGCCATCTTGAAAGCCACCATATTGGATCAGGGCGAGTTTTTCGATTGATGCATTCAAAGCCCCCACATCCATTAGTTAGGGTATTCAGATCCATCACACATATATATCACACACACACACATATACACTACTGCTCAAAAGTTTAGGATCACTTTAGAATTTAATTTCATGCAATTTTCATGCAATTCACAAACAATATTGTTCATTTCACAATAAAAGTAAGTGTATCAGATGATTTTTAAAGAATAAAAATGTTTGTATTAAAGTCTATTTTTGTATAGAGGCTTATTTAACATATAGTCTATTATCAGTAATTCTCAGTCCTCTGTCTAAATCTCCTGGTACGACCACCAATCCAAGTTAAGGATGTTATTGGACTAATTGGTTGTTAGGACACTCTTGATCAATTGTGATCACAGCTGAAAAACATTCTACTAATAAGTGAGTATAAAAGGGAACAACATTCTAGGTTAGTTTAGTATCTGAAGATCAGCAGTTGATGACTTGCTGACCGACTCACAATGACCAGAAAGAAACAACTTTCTTTAGAGACCCGTCAGTCCATTGTTGTGTTAAGGAAGAAGATACTCCATTAAAACAAGAACATTTCACTGTGATCCCAAACCTTTGAGCCGTAGTGTATATATATATATATATATATATATATATATATATATATATATATATATATATATAACCTTCTATGTCTTTTAGGCTGTCCGGAACATGGACGCCATCTTCAAACCCGCCATATCGGATCAGGGCGAGTTTTATGATTGATGCAATCATGGCGGCCATGTTTGGAACATAGCTTACATAATGCGCCCCTCCCCCATTAGTTAGGGTATTCAGATACATCACACATATATATAACACACACACACAAACAATATATATATATGTATTAGTTTGCATTGAACATGTGTAATCTGTATTTTATAAATCCCAAATAAATAATAAATAAACAAAAAAACATATGTAGCAGATATTTAAAAATTTGTAGTAGATACTGAATACTTCATGGTATTTTTTCTGAATACTTTATAGTAGTTACAGAATAATTTGTAGTGGATAGGGAATAATTTATAGTCAATTCTAAGTAATTTTGAATGATTACTGAATACTTCATAGCAGTTACTGAATAATTCATAGTAGTTACTGAACAATTCATAGTGGATACTTAACAATGTATAGTAGATACTAAGTAATTCATAATAGTTACTGAATGCTTCATAGCAGTTGCTGAATAATTCATAGTGGTTGCTGAGTAATTCATAGTGGTTGCTGAGTAATTAATAGAGGTTGCTGAATAATTCATAGCAGTTGCTGAGTAATTCATAGTGGTTGCTGAATAATTCAAAGCGGTTGCTGAGTAATTAATAGAGGTTGCTGAATAATTCATAGCAGTTGCTGAGTAATTCATAGTGGTTGCTGAATAATTCAAAGCGGTTGCTGAGTAATTAATAGTGGTTGCTAAGTAATTAATTGTGGTTACTGAATAAATTTATAGTAGATAATAAGCATAATTCATAATGGGTGGTGAATCATTTTATAGTAGTTACTGAACATTTCATAAGTGGATACTTACTAATTTATAATAATGTGTAATTCATGGTGGTTTAGATACTAAATAATTAAGAGTACTAAAGAATTAACAGTACATGGTAGATAATGCATATAATGTATAGTAAATACTGAATACTTCATAGTATTTATTAAATAATTGATAGTAGATTATAAGTTTATAATATTTACTACTAAGATACTAAGTAATGCATGGTGGTTATTGACTAATTCATAGTGGGTACTAAATAATAATGCTGAATAATGAATGTAATTGTAGACAATAAGTAATTCTTAGTAGATACTGAATAACTCACAGTACACACTGATTGGTTGGTACTGGCTGAGCTGGAGATGTTTGCCGGCTGTTCTTCAGGTCCAGGCGGAGATTAAGAAGTCGTGGAGCAGGAGGACCTTAGCGCTGGACTTTAAGAGAAAAGCCCGCAGCGGCAGTAACACCTACAGTTACGGCCCAATGGTTTCTCACACCAGTGTGACCAACGTGACGGCTCGCGGGCCGCTGGCGCTTCACCTGACCACCCGGCTGGGACCGGTCACCAACGGCCACCGGAACCTCCCGGGCTACGTGAAGAACGGCTCCGTCTCAGAACAGTCCATCCCCTCCTCCGGCCAGGAGCTCCACATCCAGGAGGAGGAGCCGTCAAAGAGCGTCCAGGAGGACAACAAACCTACACCGCTAGTGGAGGAGGAAAGGGAGACGGTCATGTGACCCTGGGTGCTCCAGTAGAGGTCATGTGACTTCAGGAACTTCGGCAGAGGTCAGGCGTCCTTGGGCCCTCCAGTATAGGTCATGTGACTTCAGGAACTTCGGCAGAGGTCACATGACCCTGGGCCCTCCAGTAGAGGTCATGTGACTTTAGGAACTTCAGCAGAGGTCACATGACCCTGGGCCCTCCTGTAGAAGTCATGTGACTTCAGGAACTTCAGCAGAGGTCACGTGACCCTGGGCACTTCAGTAGCAGTCATGTGACTTCAGGAACTTCAGCAAAAGCCACGTGACTCTTCAGCTGAGATCATTTAGTCCAGGAGCTTGCGTCCCAGACATGAGCTGCGGTCATGTCTGGGACTTTCAGAGGTCACATGACCGCGGAAGCCTCAGCAAAGACGTTGCATGTTGTTGTGAGACTCGAGTGCAAGAAGAACCTTCATTCCTCAGGATGTCCTCTCAGAGCTGGAGTTTGCTAACCTGTCGAGTCTAAAGGCGAAAGGCTAAATGTGACCTTGGCTGTCTTTTAGCTGAGCCTCCACGTCCTTATTGGACAAAGGGAACTCTGGAGACCAGGTCAACTCCACCAGCAGCGTTTAGAGGACAAAAATCAGACTTTTTTCTTTTGGGTTTATTTTCGGAGAATTTGTGTACGGCTGATTTGTAATATACTGTACGTGCTGATGAACATGTGGCGCATTTTAAAGGAAAGATTCATCTCATCCCAATACCATAAGGCATCTCGTGGGCATAACCTAAATATTTATGGGTATGGTAAAGTGATAGTTTGGCAAAAAACCTCAAACTTGCCCCAAAATGTGACTGATGAGCGTTTAGCAAGTACAACCCTGGAGTCTTCACTGGAGAGGTTTAGCTTCAGGCATCACATCGTACAAAGTAGGCCTTACTAGAACCAGCTGGCTTTAACACAAATTCAAATAACAAGCCTTTCATTCCAGAAGAACCTTCAGTCTGAAGAGCTACACAAGGTTTTAAAGAAATCAGGTGAAAGAACCTGAAACAATAGATTGACATTGATTAAATAAGCAACTACCACACTAGTCATGTAACCTAGCCAGCTGACAACTCACTGTTGGGCCACGCTTGGACCATCTAGATCAGGGGAGCCCAATCCTGATCCCTGAGATCTTACAACCTGGACACCTTAGGACCCAGTACCCCAAATTTCCCTGAAGGCCTTTATTTGGATGGGGAGTGTTAAGATTAGTGGTGGAGCGAAACTCTAGGTGGTGGATCTCAAGGACTGTATGTAACCATGACTACTTCTTTTAATCTATTCTGTCGTTTTCATACATCTATTTTTATTGTTGAAGGAATAAAGAAACAGAGAGAGGACCCTTAAAACAGTTAAGAAACAAGGACCACCAGATTCATCTCTGCTGTCTCACATTGTTGTGTCTACAAACAAACAAGCAACAGATAGCAGCATCACAGCAACCACCAGGGACACCACAGTCACCGACTAGACATGTTAGCAAGCCGAAGCTGCACAGTCTCTGTTAGTGAACTTCTAGTGGACCTTTTGGAAAATCACGAGTAAAACATACCTGAGCACCAACCGTGGCAGCTGCCGGGTGTCCGCCAGCATTGGGGTCGTTAGTTCGAACGCTAACACGCTGACCTTAAAGCTGCAGGTGGTGCTTCATTCTGTCCAGCGGACTGAAGGTTCCTCTGTAACCGCTTGTTATTTGAACCTGTGTTGAACCTGTTAGAACGGCGCTAACTTCAGGCCTTAATCATCACCCGCTCATCTCAGACCGTGTGGAGATGTTCAGTAACCTCCACCAGACCTGGACTGTGTGGTTTCTTACACCGCGTCTCTCTCTGAAAACCTACTGACCGTCTACATAAACAGTATTCTACATCATACTATGCATCTTACATCCCTTAAATATACTGACTACTGAGGTTCCTTCCTTTGACCGAACGGTTCCTCAGCCGCTAGTACAATCCCATGATGCAACGCAAGGAGAACTTTTTCCAGCGCAAGCGAAGTGATCAGCAGCAGCAGCGCTCATCTTCTAACCTGGGCGTCTGATTGCAGTGCGACGATACTCACGTCTCCAAGTGGCAGTGTAAGCAGGTTCTAGATAACTATAGCTGAATATAAGTGAAAGTATAAGCAGGTTTTAGATAGCTTAGTGTTAAAACTCACACCTTTACTCACCCAGAGCAAAAGTCATTGAAACTGAATATGAGTGGCAGTGTATGTAGGTTCTAGATAACTGTAGTTGAATATAAGTGGTAGTGAAAGCAGGTTCTAGATAGCCAAGTTTTAAAACTCATGTCTTCACTCCTCCAGAGCAAAAGTCATCAAAACCGAATATGAGTGGTAGTGTAAGCAGGTTCTAGATAGCTGCAGGTAAATATATGTGGTAGTATGAGCAGGTTCTAGACAGCTTAGTGTTCAAACTCTCGTCTGTCACTCCTGAAATCTCACATCTTCATTACTCCAGAGCAAAAACCATCAAAACTGAATGAGTGGTAGTGAAAGCAGGTTCTAGATAACTGCAGGTGACTATGAGGGGTAGTGTAAGCATGTTCTAGATGGCTTAGTGTTAAAACTCGCGTATTCACTCCTCCAGAGCAAAAACTATCAACAGTGCAGTAGAACCCACAAGAGGAGAACCCATGGACCTGAAATGCTGAGGAGACGCTGCAGCTGAGGTCAGTAAACACTGCTCACATGCAGTGGGCGGGAACAAACCATGACCAGTCTCTCTCTAACTAGAGCGTCTCAGTGACCTGTCTTATGAGGAGAGAACACCGCTACTTACACAGCTGATCCAGAGTCAGTGATACTAACACAGCTGATCCAGAGTCAGTGATAATTACACAGCTGATCCAGAGTCAGTGATAATTACACAGCTGATCCAGAGTCCGTGATACTTTCACAGCTGATCCAGAGTCAGTGATAATTACACAGCTGATCCAGAGTCAGTGATACTAACACAGCTGATCCAGAGTCCATGATACTAACACAGCTGATCCAGAGTCAGTGATACTCACACAGCTGATCCAGAGTCAGTGATACTAACACAGCTGATCCAGAGTCAGTGATACTCACATAGCTGATCCAGAGTCAGTGATACTTTCACAGCTGATTCAGAGTCAGTGATACTTACACAGCTGATCCAGAGTCAGTGATACTTACACAGCTGATCCAGAGTCAGTGATACCTACACAGCTGATCCAGAATCAGTGATACTTACACAGCTGATCCAGAGTCAATGATACTTTCACAGCTGATTCAGAGTCAGAGATACTTACACAGCTGATCCAGAGTCAGTGATACTTACACAGCTGATCCAGAGTCAGTACACTACTCAGGCAGCTCAGTAGGTCTTCAGACAGAGCCTGTGTGACTCACTGTTGCCCTAAACATGGACTAAAACTGTGTCAGCAAACGCACAATCCAGCAGTGATGACATAATAACTACGCCTTGTAGTTCCAGCGGGAAGTAAAGAACTTCTTCATCCACGACATTTGGGGCACAGGGCCAAGTTTCCTACTGAACTATCACTTTAACCCTCACCGTGGAGCCACAGGTCTCTCCTACCTGAGGCTCTAACAGGCTCTGACGTTCCTCAGACCACAGATGACTAGTTCTGCCCGCTTCCACCAGAACAAGTTCTTGAAATGAAAATGTGACCTTTCTGAAGTTTTTCCTGGCCTTCAGCTGCCCAGACGCTCATTGTGTCCCAGACAGGAATCACTGTACCAAAACGTCCGCCTGCCAGCCACGCTGGTTCCTGGGCAGCACTCTCATTTCGTCCTCTGGTCTGAGTCGACTGAATTCTGGCCGACGTGTCCATCCAGTTTAGTCCAGTCCATAAATACATTACGCTCTTAAAAATAATGAGGCTGGAATGGGGGTCTTTGTAGAGATGCTATAGAGGAACCACCTATAGAACCTTTCACTGGATACTTCTTTAAAAGGGAATTCAAAAACTCAATTCAGTGTTTTGGTGTGAATAGGTTCAGATGATGTTTGCAGTGGTGGTGATGGTGTTTACAGTGGTGGTGATGGTGTTTGCAGTGGTGGTGAAGGTAACCAGACATCTCCAGGTCTACAACACAAATCTACACATTGTATTTACTATGAAACCCGCCAGTGAAGCTACACGTGTCTTCTGAGTTTATCTGGACATTGATAGTAAAATGTGGAAGATCTGAAAATACTAGGTTTTCTTTGGGGACTATTTGAACCTCACAGCGTCCTGCATGTATCCCTCCACCATGAATGAGTTTAAGACTGAGATCTTCTCTAAACTATCATAAACAGCGTCTCAGAATCAGACAGTGTATTCATAACATCTACTGTAGTAACTTTTAGAGGTGGACATCTGATTCCATTCACCACCACTGTGAACAGTTCTGACTGTATCTAGAACAGAGTTTCACACCAAACCCTCTTTAACTTTATAATTATGGAACATTTCTATTGAAAGACGTGTAAAGAACCTTATTTCAAAGTTAGAAAGGTTCTTAACCAGGTCAATCATTCACAAATGTCCTTTTTAAGAACAGTGAAGGGAGAAGATGGAGTTCTAGATATCAGCTGAGTAAGTTTCCCAGTACTGTGTATATGTTTTAGTTAAAATGATGGAAGTAAGTAAGTTCTGAGACAGTCTGAGTGAATTACACTGAATTTCCCAACAGATTGTAGATCTCAAGATGATTATGGTGCATCATAAAAAAATCTCATCATTGAATAACTATTGGGAGGAATATGGTGGCAAACACAAGCTAAATTTGAAGGTAATGTAATACGTTTAAGTAGACAATTAAATCTATAATTAAATCACAAGAACAACCGGTTTTAATTTAGTATTCAATTTAATAGTTTAAATCTAAAATATAAACAAAAATAAATATATATGAAACTATTTTATTTGTTGAGTTATTGTTAGTTTTGGTCTAATTTTAGATCAGATATATAAACAGATTAACTCTTGTGGTTCTTCGGCTAATTTCACCATTTTTAATTTTGCTTTTATATACAATATTTAACAAACACAACTCCAAACTCCACAAACAAGTGATACTTTTCTATCTTTGTCCACTATTTTCCTCAGTTTGACCCTTCCATACCTCCCTAGTATATTCAACTTGTAGAACAGTCTCAACAGATTTGGATGAAAAAATAATGAAAATATTAAAATGAATGCAATGCTGGCCCAATTTTACATGTGTGAATATGATTTTAATATTATATTTATATTCTTTCTTTGTTTTTACTAGTTCTATCAATATTGACTAATTTTGGAACCAAATCTTGTGTCCATTTTGGGTTTTTTTTATATTTTTGCAGAAATGTCAGCTGCTCTTTACAACTTAAACAGATCTGCTCTTTACAAAATTTATGATAAACCGACTAATAGAAATGCTTCAGAATTACATAGAAAAGAACTTTTACTGTTAACTTCCTTTTAAAGTCTTTAACATTTTACTTTAGCATTTTACTAAAAATACTTTTACAGCATTTCAAAGATGGTTCCTCACACTTATTTAGGTAATATCTAGAACCTGTTCTAGATTCAGTGTGATTTATTTAAGCTATTTTGGAACTTACCACCATGTACCACCAAATAATGAGTAGTGACTCACTCTGACCAGGCTGATATCTAGAACGTATGGTGTTTATGGTGTTCAGTGTTATTTATAAAAAAATCTATTAGTTCTATTTCTTTTGATTAACATTTTGAATGTTTATATATTTTGAAGCTACAACGTCAAGCAAAAAAAACCCTAAAAACTATCTGTTCAGTTTCTAGGGCAGCAGGATTGTACATCTGAAAGTTCTCTATTCGTGAGCGCTGCCCTGCCAGTCATTTGGTTGGTTTTGTGATGTTTATTTTAATGATCTGTATATTTATGATTGGGATGCAGTGCCTCATAATTCATACACGTCGATCTTTTTCTAAGTTAGCTTCACCAAACGACAAGTCATTGCAGTTGTTTTTAATTCTGCATCCCGTGTTCAGGATTTGTCAGCTGTTTCTGTTATTTTCATATGAATTCTGTAACTGATTATATTTATTTTGTCTTATATTTTTGAATGAAACCAGTATCAGTATTGTAAATGTCAGAAGCTTCCAGCTGCGCTTGCTATGATCCAGTGCTGCTTTCAGTATGTCCACGTGTAAGAGGTTTTATTGTAGAGATGTATTCATACCGGTCATAATGTTTACAGAACCTAAACACCATTCTGATCATGAGCTAAACGATGTTAAAATGCTGTAATGTGACAGGGACGTTAGTGTGACTGATGTGTTCTATTAGAGCTAAAACATTTCCAGATGTGAGGGGTTTCCTGTACTGCAGTTAGGACTGGACACTGTGTAGAATATTATACATATATATATCATCAATTGAACACAACAGCTGCTGTCATGATGAATAGACCAATAGAAATGCTCCAAAAATAGTTTAGAATAAATTCTGGTTCCATTGACTGGTTCTGGTTCTTTACTTTTTTTATGTAAGTCAATGGATAAGAAGTCTTCATACCTTCAGCAGATGACTGCATATATAAAATATTCTGGTTGCCTTAAAAGTAAGAATATTTTTGTAAATGTTGCAATTTTAAAAATACTTCTTTTTCTTTATATACATTGACTTACTTTAAAAGTAAAGTTGTAAATTCAGAAATTTTCTTTCAACAGTAACTTTACGTTAATGTACGTTAATGTAAAAAGGTTTTATTATGAGTGATGTTGGAGCATTTCTATTGGTCCATTTATCACGAAATATATGAAAGGATATAAGAACCATCCGTCATGTATTATATAGAAAAGTTTTAATTGACAAAAATGGAGATACATGGAGATAACAATAGAGATTCTTCATTGGACAACAACATTATATATATATATATATATATATATATATATATATATATATATATATATATATATATATATATATATATATGTAGACATATTGCCCAGTCCTAACTTTAGTATTTAAGTTTTTAATTTCTATGGAAGTAAAATCTCGACTGTTCAGCGACAGTAACGTGTGGTCATCTCAGTTTATCCTTATCTAAATACCAAATTTACAGTAGATTCCAAAAAGTTCTTGAACTGTAGCTCAGTTTTTTTTACTTCTCTAATTTGTTTGTTTGTGCAGGTGCTTTAACAGGAAAAACACTTTTAATTTCACTTCAGGGTCTTAAAGGACTTTTTCTTTTTGTCATTTTGGATATAAAGATCAGTGTTAACATTTCATTTCTCAATTTGTCCTAATATGAAGCTGAAACTTGTCATTTCTGATGTTATTATGAATTATTTAATTGAAATACTACTTTTAAATATTAGCACCTTATGTGTTTTTGGTACGTTCCACAAATTTATTGTTGATACAATGTTGTTTATATGTTGGTTTGGGGTAAAATGCGGACATGTGAAGGATTTACTAAGAAAAATCACAAATAACAATGAGGTTCTTTTATATTCTAAAAGTAATATCATATTTCAGAACTGCGGGGCAACTAGAAACAGAAAGTATCTTTAGAAATATCTCTATTTTACTAACTACCACTATTTTGCCCCTCACACAAACCCGGTCGAATATAAGTGTAGCCTATTTGTGCCCAGGTTTCAGGGAATTATGGCTTTTATTTTTGTTTAATTTTGGTCATACTCATAATCACAGCGGTTGGAGACCAAACTGAACTTGTCTATCTTTTAGTGGGTAAATAAAGAGTTAAGATGGGATTAAAACCATAAATATAAACACAGCGGATGATGTATCTGCACCATCAGCTGTTGTTACATTACATGCCTGTACACTTGGTTTTATAATGAAGTCAGTATTGTATTTAGTGATGATCATTGTATTGTGAATAAGAAATAAATGGAAATTTATACAGTCAGACGTCTGGCACTTAATAGACAAGCGAACTGTGTTCATACTTATGTTACAGTTTTATCTACTCATATTAATAATTCTGGATCATTTTTAATACTTAAACCAAATTTCATTTACTAGTAAAATCATATTTCATATAGAAAAAGACACATAATTAAGTATAGTACTAGTATACTTATAGTATTTACAGCTTTATTTTTTTATTTTTCTTGTATTTCGAATAACCTTAATTATTCCAGAAAACTAATTTCAAAAGTTAGAAATTTTAAATTTACAGCAGAATGTGAAGAATTAACTGACATTAGTGAGTGATTATTACAAAGAATGGATCTGAAGTAGATTTGCTCAGGCTCAGGTTTCTTAGAACCTCGGTGCTATTGCGTTTGCACCATTTTTTTATTTGTCAAAGGATACATCGCCAACAGGGGGTGCTGCACAGCAGTAGTAAACAATAGTATCAGGGTGGTGAAGTATATAGCTCACCTGTGAGTGTTTGTGTATTATGGTATTATGACATTATTTATTTTTAATTGTATTTTAAAGAGCTTTAATTTATCATGTTCTGTATTTTTCAGTAATTTAATTTCAAAAGTAAGACATTTAACTTAAATATGCCAAAATGAAATATATTTTCTAACAATCTGAAACACACTTAAATGAGCAAAAAATGATTTTTAGGTTCAAAATTTCCAAAATGAACCCAGTATTATTTACAGTTTTCATAAAATACCTGTTTTGACTGCTCAGTAAAATCAACCTCTAAAACTGAACTTTGGAAGATTTTGACCAGCATTTGTTCTTGAAGTGGATCTGTTCAGGCTTCTTAGAACTTCTTAGATTGTACCAGTTTCTATTGGAACCAAGGAACATTCACGGATACATCACCAATAGGGGGCGCTGCAGTTAACAGTAGTAACAAGATGGCAGAGTATGTAGATCACCTGTGAGTGTTTGTGCTGTTATTGCAGATGTTAGCTTGCATGGATCTATTGCTGTAAGAAGATGTAGAAGATCTTCAGTAGACGCAACACGCTCTCTAGGGTGCCACCATTGTTGCCTTCTCCTTCCTCAAGAACTGACATGCCCAACAACAGTTCGTCCCCAGGTTGAACTTACAGTACTTTGGTTCCAGCTAGGAACTGTTCAGGTTCTGAACCTGTTTATGTTCAGTGGAAATGCACTGAGCATTTCAAAATGAGGTTCACGATCCAGAAACAAACCAGTTCTTTGTTGATCTATCAAGTTAGCGCACCTGCCTGTCTGTCATCCAGCCATCAGTCTATTTGTTAGTCTGTTCATTCAGGTTTCCTGAGTGTTTGTGCTGTTATTAAAGATGTCAGTGTGCATGGATAAACAATTGGTGATAAGAAGACGCAGAAGATCTTCAGCAGACACTACACTCTCTTCCAGGGTGTCACATTGTTACCGTCTTATTTCCTCAACAACTGATGCGTCTAACAGCTGTTCACTCTCAGCAAGAACCTACTGCTCTTTGGCTCCAGCTGGAAACTGTTTGGGTTTTGATCTGATTTATTTTTGGTGGAGATGCGCAGAACGGTTTAAAATTAGGTTCATGATCCAGAATGAAACCAGTTCTACGTTGAAGATTGAGAAGTTAAACACCAAGCAAGAGCCACCTGAGCAAGTAAACCTGATTTATCAAGTTAACACACCTGCCTGCCATCCAGCCAGCTGTCTATTGGTTAGTCAGATTACCTGATAACAGCAACTAACGTTGACAAGAAGTCTTCGTATCTTCAGCAGACTCTTCCAGGGTGTCGCATTGTTACCGTTTATTTCCTCAATCACTGACGCTTCCAACAGCTGTTCATTCTCAGCAGGAATCTACTGTTCTTTGGCTCCAGCTGGAAACAGTTTGGATTCTAATCAAATTTATTTTTGACGGAAAAGTTTAAAATTAGGTTCATGATCCAGAATAAAACCAGTTCTACGTTGAAGATGGAGAAGTTAACACACCTGCCTGCCATCCAGCCATCTGTCTGTTGGTTAGTCAGATTACCTGATAACAGCAACAAACGATGAAGTCTTCATACCCTTAGCAGACGACTGCAGACTCTTCCAGGTTGTCACCGTTGTTGCTTCTCTTTCCTCAACAACTGACGCGTCAAACAGCTGTTCATTCCCAGCAGGAATCTACCATTCTTTGGCTCCAGCTGGGAACTGTTTGGATTTTGATCTGATTTATTTTTGGTGGAGATGCGCAGAACGGTTTAAAATTAGGTTCATGATCCAGAATGAAACCAGTTCTACGTTGAAGATTGAGAAGTTAAACACCAAGCAAGACCTACCGTAGCAAGTACACCTGATTTATCAAGATAACACACCTGCCTGCATGTCATCCAGCCATCTGTCTGTTGGTTAGTCAGATTACCTGATAACAGCAACTAACGTTGATAAAAAGTCTTCATACCCTTAGCAGACGACTGCTGACTCTTCCAGGTTATCACCGTTGTTGCTTCTCTTTCCTCAACAACCGTCACTCCCAACAACTGTTCATTATTCCAGAATAAAAGGTTCCAGCTGGAAACCAACTGTTCAGGTTCCTAACCGATTTGTTTGTTGGTAGAAATGCACTGAAATGAAGGTTCTGGATGGGAACCGGTTCCACGTTGGTCAAAAAGGGCTGTTTGAGGAACTGGAAGTGAGTCTCCTGGAAAGAATGGAAGCTGGAATGAAGGTAAAGAGCAACACACCAAACAATCAACACCTCCGACATTACAAAAACTGCTGAGTGAAGATTGCTGCTTAATTAGAATTAGAATGAAATTAAATCATAAGGTTTTGGCAGTGAATCTGATTACCAAGCAGTTGAACAGCAAGAGTCCGCCAGACTTTCAGGAAGCTTTTATTTAAATTTGTTTATAAATTAAAAATAAACATGTAAATATATAGAAATGCATTTCTTACAAAAACCCAGAAGGTGACTATAAAACAAACGGACACTGTCCTCGACGAAAGTCCAGCTCAGTCATTTCTTTGCCGGCTTCTTGGCTCCTCCTTTGGCCCCGCCCTTCTCGTCTCCGCCCCCTTTCTCTCCTCCTTTTTTACTCTTCCCTCCTTCCGAGTCGCCTTTTTTCGACGCCCCCTTTTCTCCTTTTTCTCCCTTCTCTCCTTTTTCTCCCTTCTCTCCTTTCTCTCCTTTCTCTCCTTTCTTCTTCCCAGCTTCGGCCTTCTCCTCTCCTTTACCTTCCTTCGCTCCTTTTCCTTCCTTTTTGCCTTCTTTGTCCTTCTTCTTCTCTCCTTTCTCCCCGTCCACTTTCCCTGAGACGGTGGCCACCTCCTCCTTCTTTTCCCCAGGTTTCCCCGCTGGATGAGAGGGAAGAGAGGGAAAAAAGAGAGGGAAGAAAAGAAAACATCACCACCAGCACCATCTTCGGTCCCATTACCGTCCAATTACACACAAGCACTGATTAGCATGACGTCAACTGCATTGATGTCTATTGAATTTTCATTGCTGTCAGTTGGTTTAATTGCTACCAATGAATGGCTTAAGATTTTAACCACCAATTAGCTTTTCCATTATGCTATTTGATATCTGTTCGCTTTTATCCCCTGTTAGCACGTAGCATGACTGACAATGAATGGAAGCTACTATCCACCAATTTTTACGATGTCCATTAAGACCTATTGGTGTATTTTCTTTTGTTTATCATTGGCAGTTAGCATATCTAACATTTATTGGAAGCCCATATCCACAAATTAGCAATGATCTTTTGCATAATGACTAAATGGCCTCTAGTCACAGTCACTGTTAGCAGCAGGTTTACGAAGAATGAAAGCCGGAAAGCACCAAAAAGCATGATGTCATCAGATAGTTATGCTTGCACAACTATATTGTTATTCATGTTTTGCTCTCTGTCAGATCTTAGTAACCACAGTTTTCAAAACATCTCCGGTCCAACTCCAGATTGTCCGGTCTGATTGTGTGATTCGGGCTTGTATACAGCGTTTTGATCGGATGCACGGATTCCGGAAAACTATTTTTTTCCAGATAATTTGAGAATGAATAGGATGGAAAAGTGAGCGCCAATCTACTGAACTTCTGCTCGACCCACACACACCATTTCAAAAACACTCAGGTCTGACTCAGGGCAGACCCCCGACCACGACTGCAGTGTTGTTTCCACCTGCACTCGTCTGTTTGTCTTTTTTTCCCATCCCTTTTTTTCCCATAAAAAAAAGTCCCATTCATTGTTGGTTACATCCAAACATCATGGTTTCATTTAACCTACAGCCTCCAAACTGCCGGTACTTGTTTTTGGGGATGAGGCAGATCTACAAACACTAATGCTCAGACACACTGACCCGCACTCCTCTATTCACTGTTTATTTATTCCTCATTTCCTCCATATGGTTCCATTCATTTACTGACACGTCTAAACAATATGGTTTTATAAAGCCTGAATACCTGAATAGCGAAAGCTTGCTCTCTATTCAGGAAAGCTAGTAACCGTGGACAGTTCTAGTTGGTGTCTATTCACTTGCATTAACAGTTAATATGGTCAGGGATGAATGCAGGCTAGCAACCATCAATTAGCATATCTTGATTTGCAAAATCCTAAATATTATATGTTTACTTTTTCTTCATATATATATATATATATATATATATATATATATATATATATATATATATATATATATATATATATATATAAAGATTCCATAAGATATATGAAAGATTCTCAAAATAACATCATTTCACAGTTTTTGATCAGATTCTTTCATTCATTGTTAGCAACTAGCATGGCTAATAGTAATTAGAGACTAGTATCATGTTTACTATTAGTGCTTAATGCAAATTAGTATCTATTCACTATCATTCGCAGTTAACAACTACAATTGCTTGCAAATAACTAAAGCTATTAATCACCAATTAGCGTGATATCACATGCATTATGCTCATTGAGGTCTATTCACTTTCATTTGCCTTTAGCAGCTAGCATGGGTAAAAAACAATGGAAGCTAATAGCATATATATTATTGGTGCTCAATGCTAATTAGTATTTATTAAATATAATTCACAACTAGCATGAGGCTATTTGGTACTCAAATCTAAAACGTTTGGCTGGTAGTGTATCTAAAACGTTTGTCTGGTAGTGTATCTAAAACGTTTGACTGGTAGTGTACTAAAACGTTTGACTGGTAGTGTATCTAAAACGTTTGTCTGGTAGTGTACTAAAACGTTTGACTGGTAGTGTATCTAAAACGTTTGTCTGGTAGTGTATCTAAACCGTTTGACTGGTAGTGTACTAAAACGTTTGACTGGTAGTGTAACTAAAACGTTTGACTGGTAGTGTACTAAAACGTTTGGCTGGTAGTGTATCTAAAACGTTTGGCTGGTAGTGTACTAAAACGTTTGGCTGGTAGTGTATCTAAAACGTTTGACTAGTAGTATACTAAAACGTTTGGCTGGTGGTGTATCTAAAACGTTTGACTGGTAGTGTATCTAAAACGTTTGTCTGGTAGTGTATCTAAAACGTTTGACTGGTAGTGTACTAAAACGTTTGACTGGTAGTGTATCTAAAACGTTTGTCTGGTAGTGTACTAAAACGTTTGACTGGTAGTGTATCTAAAACGTTTGTCTGGTAGTGTATCTAAACCGTTTGACTGGTAGTGTACTAAAACGTTTGACTGGTAGTGTAACTAAAACGTTTGACTGGTAGTGTACTAAAACGTTTGGCTGGTAGTGTATCTAAAACGTTTGGCTGGTAGTGTACTAAAACGTTTGGCTGGTAGTGTATCTAAAACGTTTGACTAGTAGTATACTAAAACGTTTGGCTGGTGGTGTATCTAAAACGTTTGACTGGTAGTGTATCTAAAACGTTTGTCTGGTAGTGTATCTAAAACGTTTGACTGGTAGTGTACTAAAACGTTTGGCTGGTAGTGTATCTAAAACGTTTGACTGGTATTGTACTAAAACGTTTGTCTGGTAGTGTACTAAAACGTTTGGCTGGTAGTGTATCTAAAACGTTTGACTGGTAGTGTACTAAAAGGTTTGGCTGGTGGTGTATCTAAAACGTTTGACTGGTAGTGTATCTAAAACGTTTGTCTGGTAGTGTATCTAAAACGTTTGACTGGTAGTGTACTAAAACGTTTGGCTGGTAGTGTATCTAAAACGTTTGACTGGTATTGTACTAAAACGTTTGTCTGGTAGTGTACTAAAACGTTTGACTGGTAGTGTACTAAAACGTTTGGCTGGTAGTGTATCTAAAACGTTTGACTGGTATTGTACTAAAACGTTTGTCTGGTAGTGTACTAAAACGTTTGACTGGTAGTGAATCTAAAACGTTTGACTGGTAGTGTATCTAAAACGTTTGGCTGGTAGTGTATCTAAAACGTTTGACTGGTAGTGTACTAAAACGTTTGACTGGTAGTGTATCTAAAACGTTTGGCTGGTAGTGTATCTAAAACGTTTGACTGGTAGTGTATCTAAAACGTTTGGCTGGTAGTGTATCTAAAACGTTTGACTGGTAGTGTACTAAAACGTTTGACTGGTAGTGTATCTAAAACGTTTGGCTGGTAGTGTACTAAAACGTTTGACTGGTAGTGTATCTAAAACGTTTGACTGGTAGTGAATCTAAAACGTTTGGTTGGTAGTGTACTAAAACGTTTGACTGGTAGTGTATCTAAAACGTTTGGCTGGTAGTGTATCTAAAACGTTTGACTGGTAGTGAATCTAAAACGTTTGACTGGTAGTGTATCTAAAACGTTTGACTGGTAGTGTACTAAAACGTTTGACTGGTAGTGTATCTAAAACGTTTGTCTGGTAGTGTATCTAAAACGTTTGGCTGGTAGTGTATCTAAAACGTTTGTCTGGTAGTGTATCTAAAACGTTTGACTGGTAGTGTACTAAAACGTTTGGCTGGTAGTGTATCTAAAACGTTTGGCTGGTAGTGTATCTAAAACGTTTGACTGGTAGTGTATCTAAAACGTTTGGCTGGTAGTGTATCTAAAACGTTTGGCTGGTAGTGTATCTAAAACGTTTGACTGGTAGTGTACTAAAACGTTTGACTGGTAGTGTATCTAAAACGTTTGACTGGCAGTGTACTAAAATGTTTGTCTGGTAGTGTATCTAAAACGGTTGGCTGGTAGTGTATCTAAAACTTTTGGCTGGTAGTGTATCTAAAACGTTTGACCGGTAGTGTATTTAAACGTTGTACTGGTAGTGTATTTAAACGTTTGGCTGATAGTGTATTTAAACGTTGTACTGGTAGTGTATTTAAACGTTTGGCTGGTAGTGTATTTAAACGTTGTACTGGTAGTGTATTTAAACGTTTGGCTGGTAGTGTATTTAAACGTTGTACTGGTAGTGTATTTAAACGTTTGGCTGGTAGTGTATTTGAACGTTGTACTGGTAGTGTATTTAAACGTTTAGCTGGTAGTGTATTTAAACGTTGTACTGGTAGTGTACTAAAACGTTTGACTGGTAGTGTATTTAAACGTTGTACTGGTAGTGTATTTAAACGTTTGGCTGGTAGTGTATTTGAACGTTGTACTGGTAGTGTATTTAAACGTTTGGCTGGTAGTGTATCTAAAACGTTTGGCTGGTAGTGTATTTAAACGTTGTACTGGTAGTGTATTTAAACGTTTGGCTGGTAGTGTATTTGAACGTTGTACTGGTAGTGTATTTAAACGTTGTACTGGTAGTGTATTTAAACGTTTGGCTGGTAGTGTATTTGAACGTTGTACTGGTAGTGTATTTAAACGTTTGGCTGGTAGTGTATTTGAACGTTGTACTGGTAGTGTATTTAAACGTTTGGCTGGTAGTGTATCTAAAACGTTTTGGTGGCCTGAAGCTGCTGTTTGTGACAAAGCGCTGTCAAAACAAGTTGTTTGGGAAGTAGTTTTCTGGGATTCAGGAAAAAGCTGAGGTAACCCTGCTGAAGCCTGGTGGGTTCTTGAAAAAGTGAAGAAACTCAGGAATGACGTCCACATGTGTTTCATTGACTACAGAAAAAAACTTTAACTGTGTCAAGCACATAAAATTGTGGAATCAGGACAATGGGAACACCAGAGCATCTCGTGGTTTTCATGAGGATCTCTGCTCTGACCAACAAGTCAAAGTCATGAAAACAATGAGGAAAACTGACAGACTGGATCTACATTGGGAAAAGGTTTCAGAAGGTCTGTCTACTACCACAATCTTCTTCAACCTTTGACATGTTATAGGAGAAGCAGGACTGGAGGAAGGTGATCAATCAGAGGACTCAAACCTGTCCATACAGAATGTGAATGAATGAATGTGATTCATTATGTAACATATTATTATAAATTAATATTGTGATTACGTAATCAGTAGAACACATTTCCAAAGTGCCGTCAGATTCAGTGCGACAGATTACAGGAAGCTGCTGCTTGTGACAGCGCGCGGTCGGGGTGCTGGATTAAAAACCTTCTTGCGTGCTAACGCTAGCGTGGATATTTCTACTCTGTTGTGGAAATCGTCCACAGAGGCGTAACATCCAATTACAGCTGGATTCAGTCTGAGTGATGCACTTAAGCAGAGGACGCACTGCAGATTGGAAAATGTGTGTTAGTTTGACGCGCGCTGACAGCGACAAGTTAGACACGGAAACACTGATCTGTGGGGTTTTCGGCTCTCGATCCTCTTGAAGAGGTTAAAATGACGGAATAAAAAAAGAACAGAGCAAAACAACATCACCAACAACACCACACAGATTTACACTCAACAACAGAATCAACAACAACACCGGACAGATTGACACTCAAGAACAGAATCACCAACAACACCAGACAGATTTACACTCAACAACAGAATCAACAACAACACCACACAGATTTGCCCTCAACAACAGAATCACCAACAACACCACACAGATTTACACTCAACAACAGAATCAACAACAACACCACACAGATTTACACTCAACAACAGAATCACCAACAACACCACACAGATTTACACTCAACAACAGAATCAACAACAACACCACACAGATTTACACTCAACAACAGAATCACCAACAACACCACACAGATTTACACTCAACAACAGAATCAACAACAACACCGGACAGATTGACACTCAACAACAGAATCACCAACAACACCCGACAGATTTACACTCAACAACAGAATCAACAACACCAGACAGATTTACACTCAACAACAGAATCACCAACAACACCAGACAGATTTACACTCAACAACAGAATCAACAACACCAGACAGATTTACACTCAACAACAGAATCAACAACACCACCACACAGATTTACACTCAACAACAGAATCAACAACAACACCACACAGATTTACACTCAACAACAGAATCACCAACAACACCACACAGATTTACACTCAACAACAGAATCACCAACAACACCAGACAGATTTACACTCAACAACAGAATCAACAACAACACCACACAGATTTACACTCAACAACAGAATCAACAACAACACCACACAGATTTACCCTCAACAACAGAATCAACAACAACACCACACAGATTTACACTCAACAACAGAATCAACAACAACACCACACAGATTTACCCTCAACAACAGAATCAACAACAACACCACACAGATTTACACTCAACAACAGAATCAACAACAACACCAGACAGATTTACACTCAACAACAGAATCAACAACAACACCACACAGATTTACCCTCAACATCAGAATCACCAACAACACCAGACAGATTTACACTCAACAACAGAATCAACAACAACACCACACAGATTTACACTCAACAACAGAATCAACAACAACACCACACAGATTTACCCTCAACAACAGAATCTCCAACAACACCAGACAGATTTACACTCAACAACAGAATCAACAACAACACCACACAGATTTACCCTCAACAACAGAATCAACAACAACACCACACAGATTTACCCTCAACAACAGAATCTCCAACAACACCAGACAGATTTACACTCAACAACAGAATCAACAACAACACCACACAGATTTACCCTCAACAACAGAATCACCAACAACACCACACAGATTTACACTCAACAACAGAATCACCAACAACACCAGACAGATTTACACTCAACAACAGAATCAACAACAGCACCAGACAGATTTACACTCAACAACAGAATCACCAACAACACCAGACAGATTTACACTCAACAACAGAATCAACAACAGCACCAGACAGATTTACACTCAACAACAGAATCACCAACAACACCAGACAGATTTACACTCAACAACAGACTCAACAACAACACCAGACAGATTTACACTCAACAACAGAATCACCAACAACACCACACAGATTTACACTCAACAACAGAATCAACAACAACACCACACAGATTTACACTCAACAACAGAATCAACAACAACACCAGACAGATTTACACTCAACAACAGAATCAAACAACACCACACAGATTTACACTCAACAACAGAATCACCAACAACACCAGACAGATTTACCCTCAACAACAGAATCACCAACAACACCACACAGATTTACACTCAACAACAGAATCACCAACAACATCACACAGATTTACACTCAACAACAGAATCAACAACACCAGACAGATTTACACTCAACAACAGAATCAACAACAAAACCACACAGATTTACACACAACAACAGAATCAACAACAACACCACACAGATTTACACTCAACAACAGAATCAACAACAACACCACACAGATTTACACTCAACAACAGAATCAACAACAACACCACACAGATTTACCCTCAACATCAAAATCACCAACAACACCAGACAGATTTACACTCAACAACAGAATCAACAACAACACCACACAGATTTACACTCAACAACAGAATCAACAACAACACCACACAGATTTACCCTCAACAACAGAATCAACAACAACACCACACAGATTTACCCTCAACAACAGAATCACCAACAACACCAGACAGATTTACACTCAACAACAGAATCACCAACAACACCACACAGATTTACCCTCAACAACAGAATCACCAACAACACCACACAGATTTACACTCAACAACAGAATCACCAACAACACCAGACAGATTTACACTCAACAACAGAATCACCAACAACACCACACAGATTTACACTCAACAACAGAATCAACAACAACACCACACAGATTTACCCTCAACAACAGAATCAACAACAACACCACACAGATTTACCCTCAACAACAGAATCTCCAACAACACCAGACAGATTTACACTCAACAACAGAATCAACAACAACACCACACAGATTTACCCTCAACAACAGAATCACCAACAACACCACACAGATTTACACTCAACAACAGAATCACCAACAACACCAGACAGATTTACACTCAACAACAGAATCAACAACAGCACCAGACAGATTTACACTCAACAACAGAATCAACAACAACACCAGACAGATTTACACTCAACAACAGACTCAACAACAACACCAGACAGATTTACACTCAACAACAGAATCACCAACAACACCACACAGATTTACACTCAACAACAGAATCAACAACAACACCACACAGATTTACACTCAACAACAGAATCAACAACAACACCAGACAGATTTACACTCAACAACAGAATCAAACAACACCACACAGATTTACACTCAACAACAGAATCACCAACAACACCAGACAGATTTACCCTCAACAACAGAATCACCAACAACACCACACAGATTTACACTCAACAACAGAATCACCAACAACATCACACAGATTTACACTCAACAACAGAATCAACAACACCAGACAGATTTACACTCAACAACAGAATCAACAACAAAACCACACAGATTTACACTCAACAACAGAATCAACAACAACACCACACAGATTTACACTCAACAACAGAATCAACAACAACACCACACAGATTTACACTCAACAACAGAATCAACAACAACACCACACAGATTTACCCTCAACATCAAAATCACCAACAACACCAGACAGATTTACACTCAACAACAGAATCAACAACAACACCACACAGATTTACACTCAACAACAGAATCACCAACAACACCACACAGATTTACACTCAACAACAGAATCAACAACAACACCACACAGATTTACACTCAACAACAGAATCACCAACAACACCACACAGATTTACACTCAACAACAGAATCAACAACAACACCACACAGATTTACACTCAACAACAGAATCACCAACAACACCACACAGATTTACACTCAACAACAGAATCAACAACAACACCGGACAGATTGACACTCAACAACAGAATCACCAACAACACCCGACAGATTTACACTCAACAACAGAATCAACAACACCAGACAGATTTACACTCAACAACAGAATCACCAACAACACCAGACAGATTTACACTCAACAACAGAATCAACAACACCAGACAGATTTACACTCAACAACAGAATCAACAACACCACCACACAGATTTACACTCAACAACAGAATCAACAACAACACCACACAGATTTACACTCAACAACAGAATCACCAACAACACCAGACAGATTTACACTCAACAACAGAATCACCAACAACACCAGACAGATTTACACTCAACAACAGAATCAACAACAACACCACACAGATTTACACTCAACAACAGAATCAACAACAACACCACACAGATTTACCCTCAACAACAGAATCAACAACAACACCACACAGATTTACACTCAACAACAGAATCAACAACAACACCACACAGATTTACCCTCAACAACAGAATCAACAACAACACCACACAGATTTACACTCAACAACAGAATCAACAACAACACCAGACAGATTTACACTCAACAACAGAATCAACAACAACACCACACAGATTTACCCTCAACATCAGAATCACCAACAACACCAGACAGATTTACACTCAACAACAGAATCAACAACAACACCACACAGATTTACACTCAACAACAGAATCAACAACAACACCACACAGATTTACCCTCAACAACAGAATCTCCAACAACACCAGACAGATTTACACTCAACAACAGAATCAACAACAACACCACACAGATTTACCCTCAACAACAGAATCAACAACAACACCACACAGATTTACCCTCAACAACAGAATCTCCAACAACACCAGACAGATTTACACTCAACAACAGAATCAACAACAACACCACACAGATTTACCCTCAACAACAGAATCACCAACAACACCACACAGATTTACACTCAACAACAGAATCACCAACAACACCAGACAGATTTACACTCAACAACAGAATCAACAACAGCACCAGACAGATTTACACTCAACAACAGAATCAACAACAACACCAGACAGATTTACACTCAACAACAGACTCAACAACAACACCAGACAGATTTACACTCAACAACAGAATCACCAACAACACCACACAGATTTACACTCAACAACAGAATCAACAACAACACCACACAGATTTACACTCAACAACAGAATCAACAACAACACCAGACAGATTTACACTCAACAACAGAATCAAACAACACCACACAGATTTACACTCAACAACAGAATCACCAACAACACCAGACAGATTTACCCTCAACAACAGAATCACCAACAACACCACACAGATTTACACTCAACAACAGAATCACCAACAACATCACACAGATTTACACTCAACAACAGAATCAACAACACCAGACAGATTTACACTCAACAACAGAATCAACAACAAAACCACACAGATTTACACTCAACAACAGAATCAACAACAACACCACACAGATTTACACTCAACAACAGAATCAACAACAACACCACACAGATTTACACTCAACAACAGAATCAACAACAACACCACACAGATTTACCCTCAACATCAAAATCACCAACAACACCAGACAGATTTACACTCAACAACAGAATCAACAACAACACCACACAGATTTACACTCAACAACAGAATCAACAACAACACCACACAGATTTACCCTCAACAACAGAATCAACAACAACACCACACAGATTTACCCTCAACAACAGAATCACCAACAACACCAGACAGATTTACACTCAACAACAGAATCACCAACAACACCACACAGATTTACCCTCAACAACAGAATCACCAACAACACCACACAGATTTACACTCAACAACAGAATCACCAACAACACCAGACAGATTTACACTCAACAACAGAATCACCAACAACACCACACAGATTTACACTCAACAACAGAATCAACAACAACACCACACAGATTTACCCTCAACAACAGAATCAACAACAACACCACACAGATTTACCCTCAACAACAGAATCTCCAACAACACCAGACAGATTTACACTCAACAACAGAATCAACAACAACACCACACAGATTTACCCTCAACAACAGAATCACCAACAACACCACACAGATTTACACTCAACAACAGAATCACCAACAACACCAGACAGATTTACACTCAACAACAGAATCAACAACAGCACCAGACAGATTTACACTCAACAACAGAATCAACAACAACACCAGACAGATTTACACTCAACAACAGACTCAACAACAACACCAGACAGATTTACACTCAACAACAGAATCACCAACAACACCACACAGATTTACACTCAACAACAGAATCAACAACAACACCACACAGATTTACACTCAACAACAGAATCAACAACAACACCAGACAGATTTACACTCAACAACAGAATCAAACAACACCACACAGATTTACACTCAACAACAGAATCACCAACAACACCAGACAGATTTACACTGAACAACAGAATCAACAACAACACCACACAGATTTACACTCAACAACAGAATCACCAACAACATCACACAGATTTACACTCAACAACAGAATCAACAACAAAACCACACAGATTTACACTCAACAACAGAATCAACAACAACACCACACAGATTTACACTCAACAACAGAATCAACAACAACACCACACAGATTTACACTCAACAACAGAATCAACAACAACACCACACAGATTTACCCTCAACATCAAAATCACCAACAACACCAGACAGATTTACACTGAACAACAGAATCAACAACAACACCACACAGATTTACACTCAACAACAGAATCAACAACAACACCACACAGATTTACCCTCAACAACAGAATCAACAACAACACCACACAGATTTACCCTCAACAACAGAATCACCAACAACACCAGACAGATTTACACTCAACAACAGAATCACCAACAACACCACACAGATTTACCCTCAACAACAGAATCACCAACAACACCACACAGATTTACACTCAACAACAGAATCACCAACAACACCAGACAGATTTACACTCAACAACAGAATCACCAACAACACCACACAGATTTACACTCAACAACAGAATCAACTACACCAGACAGATTTACACTCAACAACAGACTCAACAACAACACCAGACAGATTTACACTCAACAACAGAATCACCAACAACACCACACAGATTTACACTCAACAACAGAATCAACAACAACACCACACAGATTTACACTCAACAACAGAATCAACAACAACACCAGACAGATTTACACTCAACAACAGAATCAAACAACACCACACAGATTTACACTCAACAACAGAATCACCAACAACACCAGACAGATTTACCCTCAACAACAGAATCACCAACAACACCACACAGATTTACACTCAACAACCGAATCACCAACAACACCACACAGATTTACACTCAACAACAGAATCACCAACAACACCACACAGATTTACACTCAACAACAGAATCAACATCAACACCACACAGATTTACACTCAACAACAGAAATAACAACAACACCACACAGATTTACACTCAACAACAGAATCACCAACAACACCACACAGATTTACACTCAACAACAGAATCAACAACAACACCACACAGATTTACACTCAACAACAGAATCAACAACAACACCACACAGATTTACACTCAACAACAGAATCACCAACAACACCAGACAGATTTACACTCAACAACAGAATCACCAACAACACCACACAGATTTACACTCAACAACAGAATCACCAACAACACCAGACAGATTTACACTCAACAACAGAATCACCAACAACACCACACAGATTTACACTCAACAACAGAATCACCAACAACACCACACAGATTTACACTCAACAACAGAATCACCAACAACACCACACAGATTTACACTCAACAACAGAATCAACAACAACACCAGACAGATTTACACTCAACAACAGAATCACCAACAACACCACACAGATTTACACTCAACAACAGAATCAACAACAACACCACACAGATTTACACTCAACAACAGAATCACCAACAACACCACACAGATTTACACTCAACTACAGAATCAACAACAACACCGGACAGATTGACACTCAACAACAGAATCAACAACAACACCACACAGATTTACACTCAACAACAGAATCAACAACAACACCAGACAGATTTACACTCAACAACAGAATCAACAACAACACCACACAGATTTACACTCAACAACAGAATCAACAACAACACCACACAGATTTACACTCAACGACAGAATCACCAACAACACCCGACAGATTTACACTCAACAACAGAATCAACAACACCAGACAGATTTACACTCAACAACAGAATCACCAACAACACCAGACAGATTTACACTCAACAACAGAATCAACAACACCAGACAGATTTACACTCAACAACAGAATCAACAACACCAGACAGATTTACACTCAACAACAGAATCACCAACACCACACAGATTTACACTCAACAACAGAATCAACAACAACACCACACAGATTTACACTCAACAACAGAATCAACAACAACACCAGACAGATTTACACTCAACAACAGAATCACCAACACCACACAGATTTACACTCAACAACAGAATCAACAACAACACCACACAGATTTACCCTCAACAACAGAATCACCAACAACACCACACAGATTTACACTCAACAACAGAATCAACACCACACAGATTTACCCTCAACAACAGAATCAAACAACACCACACAGATTTACACTCAACAACAGAATCACCAACAACACCAGACAGATTTACCCTCAACAACAGAATCACCAACAACACCACACAGATTTACACTCAACAACAGAATCACCAACAACATCACACAGATTTACACTCAACAACAGAATCAACAACAACACCAGACAGATTTACACTCAACAACAGAATCACCAACAACACCACACAGATTTACACTCAACAACAGAATCACCAACAACACCAGACAGATTTACCCTCAACAACAGAATCACCAACAACACCAGACAGATTTACCCTCAACAACAGAATCACCAACAACACCACACAGATTTACACTCAACAACAGAATCACCAACAACACCAGACAGATTTACACTCAACAACAGAATCAACAACAACACCACACAGATTTACCCTCAACAACAGAATCAAACAACACCACACAGATTTACACTCAACAACAGAATCACCAACAACACCAGACAGATTTACCCTCAACAACAGAATCACCAACAACACCACACAGATTTACACTCAACAACAGAATCACCAACAACATCACACAGATTTACACTCAACAACAGAATCAACAACACCAGACAGATTTACACTCAACAACAGAATCAACAACAAAACCACACAGATTTACACTCAACAACAGAATCAACAACAACACCACACAGATTTACACTCAACAACAGAATCAACAACAACACCACACAGATTTACACTCAACAACAGAATCAACAACAACACCACACAGATTTACCCTCAACATCAAAATCACCAACAACACCAGACAGATTTACACTCAACAACAGAATCAACAACAACACCACACAGATTTACACTCAACAACAGAATCAACAACAACACCACACAGATTTACACTCAACAACAGAATCACCAACACCAGACAGATTTACCCTCAACAACAGAATCACCAACAACACCACACAGATTTACACTCAACAACAGAATCACCAACAACATCACACAGATTTACACTCAACAACAGAATCAACAACACCAGACAGATTTACACTCAACAACAGAATCAACAACAAAACCACACAGATTTACACTCAACAACAGAATCAACAACAACACCACACAGATTTACACTCAACAACAGAATCAACAACAACACCACACAGATTTACACTCAACAACAGAATCAACAACAACACCACACAGATTTACCCTCAACATCAAAATCACCAACAACACCAGACAGATTTACACTCAACAACAGAATCAACAACAACACCACACAGATTTACACTCAACAACAGAATCAACAACAACACCACACAGATTTACCCTCAACAACAGAATCAACAACAACACCACACAGATTTACCCTCAACAACAGAATCACCAACAACACCAGACAGATTTACACTCAACAACAGAATCACCAACAACACCACACAGATTTACCCTCAACAACAGAATCACCAACAACACCACACAGATTTACACTCAACAACAGAATCAACAACAACACCAGACAGATTTACACTCAACAACAGAATCACCAACAACACCACACAGATTTACACTCAACAACAGAATCAACAACAACACCACACAGATTTACCCTCAACAACAGAATCAACAACAACACCACACAGATTTACCCTCAACAACAGAATCTCCAACAACACCAGACAGATTTACACTCAACAACAGAATCAACAACAACACCACACAGATTTACCCTCAACAACAGAATCACCAACAACACCACACAGATTTACACTCAACAACAGAATCACCAACAACACCAGACAGATTTACACTCAACAACAGAATCAACAACAGCACCAGACAGATTTACACTCAACAACAGAATCAACAACAACACCAGACAGATTTACACTCAACAACAGACTCAACAACAACACCAGACAGATTTACACTCAACAACAGAATCACCAACAACACCACACAGATTTACACTCAACAACAGAATCAACAACAACACCACACAGATTTACACTCAACAACAGAATCAACAACAACACCAGACAGATTTACACTCAACAACAGAATCAAACAACACCACACAGATTTACACTCAACAACAGAATCACCAACAACACCAGACAGATTTACCCTCAACAACAGAATCACCAACAACACCACACAGATTTACACTCAACAACAGAATCACCAACAACATCACACAGATTTACACTCAACAACAGAATCAACAACAAAACCACACAGATTTACACTCAACAACAGAATCAACAACAACACCACACAGATTTACACTCAACAACAGAATCAACAACAACACCACACAGATTTACACTCAACAACAGAATCAACAACAACACCACACAGATTTACCCTCAACATCAAAATCACCAACAACACCAGACAGATTTACACTGAACAACAGAATCAACAACAACACCACACAGATTTACACTCAACAACAGAATCAACAACAACACCACACAGATTTACCCTCAACAACAGAATCAACAACAACACCACACAGATTTACCCTCAACAACAGAATCACCAACAACACCAGACAGATTTACACTCAACAACAGAATCACCAACAACACCACACAGATTTACCCTCAACAACAGAATCACCAACAACACCACACAGATTTACACTCAACAACAGAATCACCAACAACACCAGACAGATTTACACTCAACAACAGAATCACCAACAACACCACACAGATTTACACTCAACAACAGAATCAACTACACCAGACAGATTTACACTCAACAACAGACTCAACAACAACACCAGACAGATTTACACTCAACAACAGAATCACCAACAACACCACACAGATTTACACTCAACAACAGAATCAACAACAACACCACACAGATTTACACTCAACAACAGAATCAACAACAACACCAGACAGATTTACACTCAACAACAGAATCAAACAACACCACACAGATTTACACTCAACAACAGAATCACCAACAACACCAGACAGATTTACCCTCAACAACAGAATCACCAACAACACCACACAGATTTACACTCAACAACCGAATCACCAACAACACCACACAGATTTACACTCAACAACAGAATCAACATCAACACCACACAGATTTACACTCAACAACAGAAATAACAACAACACCACACAGATTTACACTCAACAACAGAATCACCAACAACACCACACAGATTTACACTCAACAACAGAATCAACAACAACACCACACAGATTTACACTCAACAACAGAATCAACAACAACACCACACAGATTTACACTCAACAACAGAATCACCAACAACACCAGACAGATTTACACTCAACAACAGAATCACCAACAACACCACACAGATTTACACTCAACAACAGAATCACCAACAACACCAGACAGATTTACACTCAACAACAGAATCACCAACAACACCACACAGATTTACACTCAACAACAGAATCACCAACAACACCACACAGATTTACACTCAACAACAGAATCACCAACAACACCACACAGATTTACACTCAACAACAGAATCAACAACAACACCAGACAGATTTACACTCAACAACAGAATCACCAACAACACCACACAGATTTACACTCAACAACAGAATCAACAACAACACCACACAGATTTACACTCAACAACAGAATCACCAACAACACCACACAGATTTACACTCAACTACAGAATCAACAACAACACCGGACAGATTGACACTCAACAACAGAATCAACAACAACACCACACAGATTTACACTCAACAACAGAATCAACAACAACACCAGACAGATTTACACTCAACAACAGAATCAACAACAACACCACACAGATTTACACTCAACAACAGAATCAACAACAACACCACACAGATTTACACTCAACGACAGAATCACCAACAACACCCGACAGATTTACACTCAACAACAGAATCAACAACACCAGACAGATTTACACTCAACAACAGAATCACCAACAACACCAGACAGATTTACACTCAACAACAGAATCAACAACACCAGACAGATTTACACTCAACAACAGAATCAACAACACCAGACAGATTTACACTCAACAACAGAATCACCAACACCACACAGATTTACACTCAACAACAGAATCAACAACAACACCACACAGATTTACACTCAACAACAGAATCAACAACAACACCAGACAGATTTACACTCAACAACAGACTCAACAAGAACACCACACAGATTTACACTCAACAACAGAATCACCAACAACACCACACAGATTTACACTCAACAACAGAATCAACACCACACAGATTTACACTCAACAACAGAATCAACAACAACACCAGACAGATTTACACTCAACAACAGAATCACCAACAACACCAGACAGATTTACACTCAACAACAGACTCAACAAGAACACCACACAGATTTACACTCAACAACAGAATCACCAACAACACCACACAGATTTACACTCAACAACAGAATCAACACCACACAGATTTACCCTCAACAACAGAATCAAACAACACCACACAGATTTACACTCAACAACAGAATCACCAACAACACCAGACAGATTTACCCTCAACAACAGAATCACCAACAACACCACACAGATTTACACTCAACAACAGAATCACCAACAACATCACACAGATTTACACTCAACAACAGAATCAACAACAACACCACACAGATTTACACTCAACAACAGAATCACCAACAACACCAGACAGATTTACACTCAACAACAGAATCACCAACAACACCACACAGATTTACACTCAACAACAGAATCACCAACAACACCAGACAGATTTACCCTCAACAACAGAATCACCAACAACACCAGACAGATTTACCCTCAACAACAGAATCACCAACAACACCACACAGATTTACACTCAACAACAGAATCACCAACAACACCAGACAGATTTACACTCAACAACAGAATCAACAACAACACCACACAGATTTACCCTCAACAACAGAATCAAACAACACCACACAGATTTACACTCAACAACAGAATCACCAACAACACCAGACAGATTTACCCTCAACAACAGAATCACCAACAACACCACACAGATTTACACTCAACAACAGAATCACCAACAACATCACACAGATTTACACTCAACAACAGAATCAACAACACCAGACAGATTTACACTCAACAACAGAATCAACAACAAAACCACACAGATTTACACTCAACAACAGAATCAACAACAACACCACACAGATTTACACTCAACAACAGAATCAACAACAACACCACACAGATTTACACTCAACAACAGAATCAACAACAACACCACACAGATTTACCCTCAACATCAAAATCACCAACAACACCAGACAGATTTACACTCAACAACAGAATCAACAACAACACCACACAGATTTACACTCAACAACAGAATCAACAACAACACCACACAGATTTACCCTCAACAACAGAATCAACAACAACACCACACAGATTTACCCTCAACAACAGAATCACCAACAACACCAGACAGATTTACACTCAACAACAGAATCACCAACAACACCACACAGATTTACCCTCAACAACAGAATCACCAACAACACCACACAGATTTACACTCAACAACAGAATCACCAACAACACCAGACAGATTTACACTCAACAACAGAATCACCAACAACACCACACAGATTTACACTCAACAACAGAATCAACTACACCAGACAGATTTACACTCAACAACAGACTCAACAACAACACCAGACAGATTTACACTCAACAACAGAATCACCAACAACACCACACAGATTTACACTCAACAACAGAATCACCAACAACACCACACAGATTTACACTCAACAACAGAATCAACAACAACACCACACAGATTTACACTCAACAACAGAATCAAACAACACCACACAGATTTACACTCAACAACAGAATCACCAACAACACCAGACAGATTTACCCTCAACAACAGAATCACCAACAACACCACACAGATTTACACTCAACAACAGAATCACCAACAACACCACACAGATTTACACTCAACAACAGAATCACCAACAACACCACACAGATTTACACTCAACAACAGAATCAACATCAACACCAGACAGATTTACACTCAACAACAGAATCAACAACAAAACCACACAGATTTACACTCAACAACAGAATCAACATCAACACCAGACAGATTTACACTCAACAACAGAATCAACAACAAAACCACACAGATTTACACTCAACAACAGAATCAACAACAACACCACACAGATTTACACTCAACAACATAATCACCAACAACACCACACAGATTTACACTCAACAACAGAAATAACAACAACACCACACAGATTTACACTCAACAACAGAATCACCAACAACACCACACAGATTTACACTCAACAACAGAATCAACAACAACACCACACAGATTTACACTCAACAACAGAATCAACAACAACACCACACAGATTTACACTCAACAACAGAATCACCAACAACACCACACAGATTTACACTCAACAACAGAATCACCAACAACACCACACAGATTTACACTCAACAACAGAATCACCAACAACACCAGACAGATTTACACTCAACAACAGAATCACCAACAACACCACACAGATTTACACTCAACAACAGAATCACCAACAACACCACACAGATTTACACTCAACAACAGAATCACCAACAACACCACACAGATTTACACTCAACAACAGAATCACCAACAACACCACACAGATTTACACTCAACAACAGAATCAACAACAACACCAGACAGATTTACACTCAACAACAGAATCACCAACAACACCACACAGATTTACACTCAACAACAGAATCAACAACAACACCACACAGATTTACACTCAACAACAGAATCACCAACAACACCACACAGATTTACACTCAACTACAGAATCAACAACAACACCGGACAGATTGACACTCAACAACAGAATCAACAACAACACCACACAGATTTACACTCAACAACAGAATCAACAACAACACCAGACAGATTTACACTCAACAACAGAATCAACAACAACACCACACAGATTTACACTCAACAACAGAATCAACAACAACACCACACAGATTTACACTCAACGACAGAATCACCAACAACACCCGACAGATTTACACTCAACGACAGAATCAACAACACCAGACAGATTTACACTCAACAACAGAATCACCAACAACACCAGACAGATTTACACTCAACAACAGAATCAACAACACCAGACAGATTTACACTCAACAACAGAATCAACAACACCAGACAGATTTACACTCAACAACAGAATCACCAACACCACACAGATTTACACTCAACAACAGAATCAACAACAACACCACACAGATTTACCCTCAACAACAGAATCAACAACAACACCAGACAGATTTACACTCAACAACAGACTCAACAACACCAGACAGATTTACACTCAACAACAGAATCACCAACAACACCACACAGATTTACACTCAACAACAGAATCAACACCACACAGATTTACACTCAACAACAGAATCACCAACAACACCACACAGATTTACACTCAACAACAGAATCAACACCACACAGATTTACACTCAACAACAGAATCAACAACAACACCAGACAGATTTACACTCAACAACAGAATCAAACAACACCACACAGATTTACACTCAACAACAGAATCACCAACAACACCAGACAGATTTACCCTCAACAACAGAATCACCAACAACACCACACAGATTTACACTCAACAACAGAATCAACAACAACACCACACAGATTTACACTCAACAACAGAATCACCAACAACACCACACAGATTTACCCTCAACAACAGAATCAACAACAACACCACACAGATTTACACTCAACAACAGAATCAACAACACCACACAGATTTACCCTCAACAACAGAATCAACAACAACCCCACACAGATTTACACTCAACAACAGAATCAACAACAACACCAGACAGATTTACACTCAACAACAGAATCACCAACACCACACAGATTTACACTCAACAACAGAATCAACAACACCACACAAATTTACCCTCAACAACAGACTCAACAACAACACCACACAGATTTACACTCAACAACAGAATCAACAACAACACCACACAGATTTACACTCAACAACAGAATCAACAACAACACCACACAAATTTACCCTCAACAACAGACTCAACAACAACACCACACAGATTTACCCTCAACAACAGAATCTCCAACAACACCACACCGATTTACACTCAACAACAGAATCAACAACAACACAACACAGATTTACTCTCAACAACAGGATCAACAACAACACCACACAGATTTACACTCAACAACAGAATCAACAACAACACCACACAGATTTACACTCAACAACAGAATCAACAACAACACAACACAGATTTACTCTCAACAACAGAATCAACAACACCACACAGATTTACACTCAACAACAGAATCACCAACAACACCACACAGATTTACACTCAACAACAGAATCAACAACAACACCACACAGATTTACACTCAACAACAGAATCAACAACAACACAACACAGATTTACTCTCAACAACAGAATCAACAACACCACACAGATTTACACTCAACAACAGAATCACCAACAACACCACACAGATTTACACTCAACAACAGAATCAACAACAACACCATTCAGATTTACCCTCAACAACAGAATCACCAACAACACCACACAGATTTACACTCAACAACAGAATCAACAACAATACCAGACAGATTTACACTCAACAACAGAATCAACAACAACACCACACAGATTTACACTCAACAACAGAATCAACAACAACACCACACAGATTTACACTCAACAACAGAATCAACAACAACACCACACAGATTTACACTCAACAACAGAATCACCAAGAACACCACACAGATTTACACTCAACAACAGAATCAACAACAACACCACACAGATTTACACTCAACAACAGAATCAACAACAACACCAGACAGATTTACACTCAACAACAGAATCACCAACAACACCACACAGATTTACACTCAACAACAGAATCACCAACAACACCAGACAGATTTACCCTCAACAACAGAATCACCAACAACACCACACAGATTTACACTCAACAACAGAATCAACAACAACACCACACAGATTTACACTCAACACCAGAATCACCAACAACACCACACAGATTTACCCTCAACAACAGAATCAACAACAACACCACACAGATTTACACTCAACAACAGAATCAACAACAACACCACACAGATTTACCCTCAACAACAGAATCAACAACAACACCACACAGATTTACCCTCAACAACAGAATCAACAACAACACCACACAGATTTACACTCAACAACAGAATCAACATCAACACCAGACAGATTTACACTCAACAACAGAATCAACAACAACACCACACAGATTTACACTCAACAACAGAATCAACAACAACACCACACAGATTTACACTCAACAACAGAATCAACAACAACACCAGACAGATTTACACTCAACAACAGAATCAACAACAACACCAGACAGATTTACACTCAACAACAGAATCACCAACACCACACAGATTTACACTCAACAACTGAATCAACAACAACACCACACAGATTTACACTCAACAACAGAATCAACAACAACACCAGACAGATTTACACTCAACAACAGAATCAACAACAACACCAGACAGATTTACCCTCAACAACAGAATCAACAACACCACACAAATTTACCCTCAACAACAGACTCAACAACAACACCACACAGATTTACACTCAACAACAGAATCAACAACAACACCACACAGATTTACACTCAACAACAGAATCAACAACAACACCACACAAATTTACCCTCAACAACAGAATCACCAACAACACCACACCGATTTACACTCAACAACAGAATCACCAACAACACCACACAGATTTACACTCAACAACAGAATCACCAACAACACCACACCGATTTACACTCAACAACAGAATCACCAACAACACCACACAGATTTACACTCAACAACAGAATCAACAACAACACCACACAGATTTACACTCAACAAGAGAATCAACAACAACACCACACAGATTTACACTCAACAACAGAATCAACAACAACACCACACAGATTTACACTCAACAACAATCACCAACAACACCACACCGATTTACACTCAACAACAGAATCACCAACAACACCACACAGATTTACACTCAACAACAGAATCAACAACAACACCACACAGATTTACACTCAACAACAGAATCAACAACAACACCGCACAGATTTACACTCAACAACAGAATCAACAACAACACCACACAGATTTACACTCAACAACAGAATCAACAACACCGCACAGATTTACACTCAACAACAGACTCAACAACAACACCACACAGATTTACACTCAACAACAGAATCAACAACAACACAACACAGATTTACTCTCAACAACAGAATCAACAACACCACACAGATTTACACTCAACAACAGAATCACCAACAACACCACACAGATTTACACTCAACAACAGAATCAACAACAACACCACACAGATTTACACTCAACAACAGAATCAACAACAACACAACACAGATTTACTCTCAACAACAGAATCAACAACACCACACAGATTTACACTCAACAACAGAATCACCAACAACACCACACAGATTTACACTCAACAACAGAATCAACAACAACACCACACAGATTTACACTCAACAACAGAATCACCAACAACACCAGACAGATTTACACTCAACAACAGAATCACCAACAACACCACACAGATTTACACTCAACAACAGAATCACCAACAACACCACACAGATTTACACTCAACAACAGCATCAACAACAACACAACACAGATTTACACTCAACAACAGAATCAACAACAACACCACACAGATTTACACTCAACAACAGACTCACACAGCTAAGTTAACACATACACGTTCAGGTTGTCGATATGAAGAGGATCGTTTTACATACTAACTAAACCGGCTGCACTGGTTTAGTCCAAAAACATTATAGGAGAAACATCGCCAGAAAATTACAGCCTGTGATTGGCTGATGAAGAGTAATTTAGACTAAACTAAATGATATCGAGGCAGCAGACATAAGAAGTACCTTTCTTCCAAACAATCTTCTACTCAACATCTACCTTCTCTTCCGCACACCCTTTTACTCAAGAACTGTATTCTCTTCCAGACGTCCCTTTACTCAAGAACTACCTTCTCCTCCAGACGTCCCTTTACTCAAGAACTACCTTCTCCTCCAGACGTCCCTTTACTCAAGAACTACCTTCTCCTCCAGACGTCCCTTTACTCAAGAACTACCTTCTCCTCCAGACGTCCCTTTACTCAAGAACTACCTTCTCCTCCAGACGTCCCTTTACTCAAGAACTACCTTCTCCTCCAGACGTCCCTTTACTCAAGAACTACCTTCTCCTTCAGACGCCCTTTTACTCAAGAACTGTCTTCTCCAGATGTCCTTCTGCTCAAGAACTACCTTCCCCTCCAGACGTACATCTACTCAAGAACTACTTTCTCCTCCAGACGTACATCTATTCAAGAACTACCTTCTCCTCCAGACGTTCATATATTCAAGAACTATCTTCTCCTCCAGACATCCATCTATTGAAGAACTACCTTCTCCTCCAGACGTCCCTCTACTCAAGAACTACCTTCTCCTCCAGACGTCCATCTGTACAAGAACTACCTTCTCCTCCAGACGTCCATATATTCAAGAACTATCTTCTCCTCCAGACGTCCATCTATTCAAGAACTACCTTCTCCTCCAGACGTCCATCTACTCAAGAACTACCTTCTCCTCCAGACATCTATCTGTACAAGAACTACCTTCTCCTCCAGACGTCAAGAACTACCTTCTTTTCTAGACGCTTCTCTAATCAAGAACTACCTTCTCCTCCAGACGTCCCTCTACTCAAGAACTACCTTCTCCTCCAGACGCTCCCCTACTCAAGAACTAACTTCTGCTCCAGCTGCTCCTCTACTCAAGAACTAACTTTTCTTCTACACGCTTTTCTAATCAAGAACTACGTTCTCCTCCAGACATTCTTCTACTGAACAGATGCCTTTTGAACCAAGAACTACCTTCTCCTCCAGACGTTTTTCTACTTGGGAACTACTGACCCCTACTGACCCACTCCTACTGACCACCATCAGCTCAGCTTTTCATTCACCAGTTCTCCTGGAGTGGCTGGTCACACTTGTAAGCCTTAATATGGTGTAAAGACTCTAAATTGTTGTACAAAAATCACAAAAGTATCAGATTTATTAATAATTTAACTCTTTTATTCTAAATATTGAACATATGGACGCAGCTATTATTCCTGATGCTCAATGCCTGCTGGGTAAATGAGGTCAGATGGTTTCAGGTCTGAACTGGACTGTGGTGTGAAGGAGTGAGTGTTAGTTAATAACTAGCTTAAAGAAAACCATGTACATTGTGTTGTTGATGTTTCAGTGAAAGGCAGTGTGAAGACTGATATTAGTCTAAACAGCTTCACAAACATAAACAAGGAGAATAGTTGGTGAAGCAGCGTGTGGACCAACACAGCTACCCAAAGACCCCCGCTCTGCTCTCCTCACTTCAGTCTGGATGAGTTGGAGTGGTTCAGTAGACCACCACTGGTGAGAGACTTGATGGAGGCTGTTGGTTTTAAGCGTAGATTAAAACACAATGCAGTGCCACAGTTTCTCCACACAGGAAGTCCAGAAGCTCCAGATTATGGAGAACCGCGAGAAGAACCGTGAACGTGAACATGCGCTGGACTCTCTCCTGAGAACGTTTAGCGTTAGTGTCAGCTGCTTCTCCTCGTTTGTGGATCCTGAAGGTGAAAGTCCAGTCTTAGTAGTGAACATACTAGTTCACTAATAAAGGAGTGTGAAGCTCAGAGACACTCCCGTTCAGTGTATCTAGCTGTTTACTGAGTGTGAATGTTTCCTGCTAGAAAGCGGAGCTCCTTTAACAGACACTCTCCTTCTCCGTCAACACCAACACACAGCTTCACAACAACTCCAGCACTGTGTCACTCTCTCCTCCACCCTCTCTGTTCACCATTTACACTAACGTGGTGTGTGATGTCACCGCTGATGTCAGAAATGTTGAGTTCTAGCTCAAACTGTAAAGACTGAACAGTAGCATGTTTAGTAGCTAGCTGTGCTCGAGCGTGACGGCCGGTTACTGTAAACATTTGACGTCACTACCCGCTGATGACGTCAGTAGATACAACAATGGAGACCCACGTGCAGCGATTTTACACAAAATCTAATAAATCTGATACTTTTAGTGATTTTTAACAGAAAGTTTTATTAATCTGCTATTTTTGTGATTTTTACAGAAAATGTAATAAATCTATTACTTTTTGCGTTTTTACAAAAAATGTAATAAATCTGTTACTTTTTGTGATTTTTTACAGAAAATGTAATAAATCTGCTATGTTTTGTGATTTTGTTTCAGAAAATTGAATAAATCTGTTATTTTTTCTAATTTTTTACAGAAAATGTAATAAATCTGTTGCTTTTTGTCATATTTACAGAAAATTGAATGCATCTGTTACTTTTTGTCATATTTACAGAAAATTGAATACATCTGTTACTTTTTGCGATTTTTTTTTACAGAAAATTGAATAAATCTGTTACGTTTTGTGATTTTTTACAACATGTTTTGATAATTTTGAGTCATTACACCATGTTAAGGCTTACATGTGTTACCAGCCAGGGTTCCCTTCAAACGTTGAATACCAAGTTAGCACATATATATTAATTAACTTATTCGTTCTAGTACTACTTTTTAAAAACTAACTTCATAAACCTCAGTGAACTCCAAAATCTAAAGGTCAACCAAGTTTACTGTTTTATTTAAAGGTCATTAGAACAGTACATTTAAATTATATATTTTTTACATTTCTGAAAGCATGAGCATCACGACTGGAGAGCAAAAATAAGAAACTAAAACGTAGTATTCCACTCAATATTCCGGAATAATCTTCCTATATTTCTATTGATTCTGTGACAGACAGTATGAGACACGATACTATCCATCACTGGATTGATTTCCAATAGCACTGTTGAGTATATGTTTATATATAATATGTATGTATGACTTCATAGCGGATTGGTTCTCTGGCTGGGTGGCTGCTGTGTAATCTGTAGAGAGCTGCAAGGAGGCTGCTGCGCTCCTATTCTCTCCTGACCTGCTGTCATTAACTAGCACACAAATAGCTTTCAGACAGCAGGCATGTGAAAATTACATTTCTACAGCGACCTGTATACCTCCCTCCACGCACACTCACATATTTCATATGTGAGAAAAGAAAAATATGTTTTTGGTGCTTCTGGGACGCTAAATTAATTAATTTTAAAATTCATTTCCACAGTCACACCGCATACTGCAGCAGTGCCACTGTGAACTCTTTCATTAAAACTGCTGTCGATATCACTGAAATTCTGTGTGAACTTCTCTGTGACACATCAGCACAGCATTAATATTAAACATCATCTGGATTCATTTGTCATTATAGTGTAGTGGGTTACACAACTGCTCTCTATGCTCTATGCTACAGTTCGATCTGGGTAACTGTACCAACAGAAGTACTGCAGTAATACTCCTAACACTGTTTAGACTCAATTCCCCACCTGGGTAACCCCCCTACACTAAACCAATAAGAGTCCTGGGGTTCAGTTCCCCACCTGGGTAACCCCGCTACACTAAACCAATAAGAGTCCTGGGGTTCAGTTCCCCACCTGGGTAACCCCCCTACACTAAACCAATAAGAGTCTTGGGGTTCAGTTCCCCAGCTGGGTAACCCCCCTACACTAAACTAATAAGAGTCCTGGGATCCAGTTCCCCACCTGGGTAACCCCCCCTACACTATACTAATAAGAGTCCTGGGGTTCAGTTCCCCACCTGGGTAACCCCCCTACACTATACCAGTAAGAGTCCTGGGATTCAGTTCCCCACCTGGGTAACCCCTCTACACTATACTAATAAGAGTCCTGGGGTTCAGTTCCCCACCTGGGTAACCCCCCTACACAATACCAATAAGAGTCCTGGTGTTCAATTCCCCACCTGGGTAACCCCCCTACACTATACTAATAAGAGTCCTGGGGTTCAGTTCCCCACCTGGGTAACCCCCCTACACTATACCAGTAAGAGTCCTGGGGTTCAGTTCCCCACCTGGGTAACCCCCCTACACTATACCACTAAGAGTCCTGGGGTTCAGTTCCCCACCTGGGTAACCCCCCTACACTATACCACTAAGAGTCCTGGGGTTCAGTTCCCCACCTGGGTAACCCCCCTACACTATACTAATAAGAGTCCTGGGGTTCAGTTCCCCACCTGGGTAACCCCCCTACACTATACTAATAAGAGTCCTGGGGTTCAGTTCCCCACCTGGGTAACCCCCCTACACTATACCAGTAAGAGTCCTGGGGTTCAGTTCCCCACCTGGGTAACCCCCCTACACTATACCACTAAGAGTCCTGGGGTTCAGTTCCCCACCTGGGTAACCCCCCTACACTATACCACTAAGAGTCCTGGGGTTCAGTTCCCCACCTGGGTAACCCCCCCTACACTATACACTACCAATAAGAGTCCTGAGTAAAGTCCAGACAGCATTGAGGCTTATCTAAAAGTTAAGACCCTGTTGGAGTTTATCCTAAAGTTAAGACCCTGTTGGAGTTTATCCTAAAGTTAAGACATGGTTGGAGATTATCCTAAAGTTAGAATGCAGTTGGGATGTATCCTAAAGTTAGGACACTGATAGAGGTTTTCCAAGAGTTAGGACAGTATTTGAGAAGCTACATCACTTCAGAAACACTGAATAACTAGTTTCAGAAAAACAAGAGTCTGCATCTCAGACTGCAGCTCCCTCTCTGCAGGAGGTTCTTCTTTCATTTTCAGAGAGGTAGATGAGTCCCATACATGCACCTTCCACGATATCCATCTCCTTCACACCTTGCTCCTCATCCCCTCCCCCCACAGTGCTCCCAGAAAGCATATTCCTTATTTGAATCTCACACTCGGTCTCCTGCTGCTGCTGCCTGGTTCATGAGTGTTACAGAGACCCTTCTTTACATTTAACTTGTACTAATGGTTCATTACTTCTCACACTGTAACAGGATTACTTTACTGATTACTGATTGTGGTAGGGAGTAGTTTCCTCCAGCTCAGAAACATTGCAAAGCTTAAGCCTGTCCTCTGTTTCTCTGACCTGGAGAAAGTTATTCATGCCTTCATTTCTTCCAGACTTGATTATTGTAATTCGTTATATGTAGGGATTAATCAGTCTCTACTGCAACATCTGCACCTCGTCCAGAACTCTGCTGCCAGGTTACTGACCAGCACTAAGAAAAGAGACCACATCACTCCAGTGCTCGCTTCTCTACTATGCTACCTGTCCAGTGCAGAATACAGTTTAACGTTATTTGTTTTTAAGGCACTAAATAAGCTTGCCCCCTCTTATAGTACAGACCTCCTAACACCCTCAACCTCTCAATGTTCTCTTAGATCAGTGTTCCCCAATAGGCGGCCCGTGGGCCTAATACGACCCGCAAGGCTCAAACTGTTGGTCCGCTGTCAAACACCTATGTTTACGTATTTACCTCACGACTAAAATACGACAGCAGAGCCGTATTCACCGTATTTGGCCACACCCACTTTCAAGTGTGTGTTTGTTCCGCCTTTGTGTTATAGAACTTCCGGTCAGCTAACCAAAATGAATACAGTTACATGAGAGGACACCAGAGAGACAGTAAGAGGTTCGAATGGGACAACACTGTCTCCTCTGAGGTTAATAACACAGTGTGTGGATTATATGAAAAGGTGGCCTGAGGTTACCTACGGCTCTTGGAAGGTGTAGACGGTTCAGCAATGAAAAACTATAAAAGTACTGAAGCGTATCAGTACCTGCACAGTGGGAAGGTGGGCGTGTCCTCCCACACACAGACGGTGAGTTTATATTTCTGAAAGCCGGTTAATCCCAAGTCCAGCCAGCTGCCCGAGCCACTCTGCGTGGGTGTTAGTTACAGTCCAGATAGCCTAGCGCGGTGGACACTGATCAGAAAACAGTTACTAACTGATAGACTCACTAGCACCCAACCAGCATATCCATTTCTCTGGATAAGGAAGCTCTGGTGCTGGTTTCTCTCCACAGAATGGTAGGAGCAGACATACGGAGGTTTGGGTGGAGGTTTTAAATTTAGAGCTTCAGTCAGAGATGCAGGTGGTCTTCTTTGGAAGGCGGCCCCCCAACATTCTGATCTTTATGTGCTGTGTTCGTAACTCTGTTGTTCAAGACAAGTTTTCCTCTTCTTACAATTACTGACTCCCTCTAACTGAACATGTTATTCTAGTCATTTTATGTTTGTTGTCGTTTTGCTTGTAATTAGTATCAACATATTCGCGGTCGCACCGGAAGTTCTAACACAAAGTAAACAAAGATGGCCGCCCCAGTGTTGTCATGGAAAATAGTGTGAATACCCAACGATTGACGAGCTACCCCTGTAGAACACAGCAAGTCCTGCTTGTACAAAAACACGGCAGCCAATGCTGAGCCAGCTTGCTTGCTATGCTCTCGAGCTGTAGCCGTATGCAAGGCGGCTAACATAAAGCAGCACTTCAAAACACACCACAGCCATTTCAATTCAACTTTCCAGCAAAATCAGAGTCGAAGACAAAAGATTACAAGTTTGACTGCTGCCTACAACTGCCACTGCTTTTGAGATGTTGGTGCTGTTGTCCCACCATTTTACGCGATCACACAGGTTTGTTGACGGTGGAGTGGAGGGATCCCAGTGTCTCAGGGTGGTCTCATGTCTATGTTCTGGTTCTCTCCTTTTAGTTTAGGCTGTTATAGTTAGATCTGCCGGAGTCGCCAACCACACTCTAAAATTCTGAATATTCATATTCTCTACAGTCATACTCCCGAGCCCAACTCACTCTCTCTTTACTCCTCCTGAGGTAATGACTGTCCTCCCGTCTGTTGAACGCTGTTGAAGGACTGATCATCAGGACCTCCTCCTCACCATCACCAGCCAGCTCACCTCCCCACCATCACCAGCCAGCTCTCCTGTCGAACTGTTACACCCTCAGTTACATCACTGTATCATCCAGATGTACCAGCACTGAGATAGGATGGGACTGTTTCAGCTCACGCCCACTTTACATAAAGACTCAGTCAGAGACTGCCTCAGTCAGAGACTGCCTCTACCTGTGCAGCTGCTAAAGCTTTGCTATCCAGATTTCAAACAGAGACTCTTTTCTTTGGTGTTTAGTTTATTAAACTGTAAATACTGTTTGATCAGAGGAGGACGGGTCTCGTGAGTCTTGGTTCCTCCCAAGGTTTCTTCCTCCAGTCTGAGGGAGGTGTTCTTGCCACTGTTGCCTCTGGCTTACTCACTGGAGGATATATGTTATAACTGTCTGTTTTCAAAACTCTGTAAAGCTGCTTTGAGGCAATATCGTTGTAAAAAGCGCTACACAAATAACCTTGACTTGACTTGACCGTTGAGGGTTCTGGGAAATAGAGTTTTTGGACCCTCCAATTGTGCCTGCTGGCACTTGGCCATACAGCACTACCCTTAACACCTCCCACAGCCTAGTGGGTTTAGTTGGCTGTTGATTGATTGGTGGGTGTCAGCCCGGTATATGACCCACTGATGTTGAGCCTCACATTGAAACTGAGAAACAAAATTTTTCACGTTAATTTGCCACGTATGATTCCGCAAACTATACCCAAACTATAGAAACCAGTCCCCCTGCTGGCGGTACAGCACAACCCTTAACACTTCCACAGCGTAGTGGGTTTAGTTAGCTGTTGATTGATTGCCACGTATGATTCAGCACTCAGACTCTAACCCAAACTACAGAGACCAGCACACAGGCTGCAAACTGCATTTGTACTTGTTTTCATAAATAAAGATCCTGGCAAGCATCAATAAAGAGTGATCCAGTGGGAACAATAACACTTGTAGCTTTATAAACACATTGAGATTAAAAGCGCCACGTTCTACATTTCTACTGAATTTATTTCTCCCGGCGCTCCACTTACTATGTTTGTGTATTCTTATGTACTAAAAACAGTCATAATTCATTTCTACCAGCCCATTTTCCATCTTCTCTTTATGCCTCAAACGGACTGTTTGTGTTACTGTTTTCAAACAGCAAGCAAGCGCTTACCTGCTGCACTGAGCCGCCAGGTCTACAGTGGAAACACCAAGTATACACGTCCAAACGCAAAGCAACCGCAGACCTAACTAACTCCAGACGGAGTACAACTACAGTACTGTGCAGTTTCAGTCTCTTGAGAATATTATTACTTTTAAAAAGCTATTTATTTCCAGATTATTTACTCAGCAAAACACTTTATTATTTAAATATTCAAACAGTATTAATAGAGTACGTAGTGCGTTACATACGTCAAACCCTTTCCAAGCCTCTCCTTCTATAAACAACCCAGTATTATTATCAGTTCTCATCTAATACCTGCTTTGACTGCTCAGTACTTCATTAAGCTAAATCAAGATTTGCTGCTGAAGGAACTGAACACATTCATACAATGTCTGGGGCGTCCAGGAGAAATCTAGAACCTAACTTTGTTCTTCAAACTGGATCAAGATCTGATCTACTTCTCTCACAATAACATATTCATGTTACTTTGTATTGTATGTATGATTATTTACATCTGTTCTAATCAGATCTGCTCTTCTTACTGGTGATCAGAAAAACACTTTTAAACTATCAATTTAGGAGCCTCAAACTTTTACACAGTAGAATAAATGTTTATCTTCAGTGCTATTAGAATATGTCAGGTACAAAAAAAGCTTCATGTTAATTACTAAACAAAGCAATTAGCTGTATGATAATTACTAAATAAAGCCATTAGCTCCATGCTAAGTACTAAATAAAGCAGTTAGCTTCAGGTTTAGTACCAAATAAAGCAGGTAGCTCCATGTTAAGGACTAAATAAAGCAGTTAGCTCAATGCTACATACTAACTAAAAAAGCTAACCCCATGGTAAGTACTAAATAAAGCAGTTACCTTCATGTTAACTACTCAATAATGAAATGTAAATCAGTTAGCTTCATGCTAGTTACTATAAAAGCAGTTAGCTTCATGCTAAGTATTAAATTAACCCTTAAGCTCCATGCGAACTACGAAATAAAGTAGTTAGTTTCCTGTGAAGTACTAGATATATCAGTTGGTTTCATGATAATTGCTAAATAAATCAGTTAGCTCCACACAAAGTACAAAATAAAGCCACTAGCGCCATGCTACTATATAAAGCAGTTAGCTCCATGGTAAGTACTAAATATAGCAGTTAGCTTCATGCTGATTACTAAATAAAGCAGTTAGCTCCACACAAATTACTATATAAAGCCGCTAGCAGCATGTTAAGTACTATATAAAGCAGTTAGCTCCATACTATGTACTAAATAAAGCAGTTAGCTCCATGCTAAGTACTAAATATAGCAGTTAGCTTCATGCTGATTACTAAATAAAGCAGTTAGCTCCACACAAAGTACTATATAAAGCAGTTAGCTCCATGTTAATTATCAAATGAAGCAGATAGCTCCATGTTAATTATCAAATGAAGCAGTTAGCTCCATGGTAATTATCAAATGAAGCAGTTAGCTCCATGTTAATTATCAAATGAAGCAGATAGCTCCATGGTAATTATCAAATTAAGCAGATAGCTCCATGTTAATTATCAAATGAAGCAGTTAGCTCCATGTTAATTATCAAATGAAGCAGTTAGCTCCATGTTAATTATCAAATGAAGCAGATAGCTCCATGTTAATTATCAAATCAAGCAGATAGCTCCATGGTAATTATCAAATGAAGCAGTTAGCTCCATGGTAATTATCAAATGAAGCAGTTAGCTCCATGGTAATTATCAAATGAAGCAGATAGCTCCATGTTAATTATCAAATGAAGCAGATAGCTCCATGGTAATTATCAAATGAAGCAGATAGCTCCATGTTAATTATCAAATGAAGCAGTTAGCTCCATGGTAATTATCAAATGAAGCAGTTAGCTCCATGTTAATTATCAAATGAAGCAGATAGCTCCATGGTAATTATCAAATGAAGCAGTTAGCTCCATGTTAATTATCAAATGAAGCAGTTAGCTCCATGTTAATTATCAAATTAAGCAGATAGCTCCATGGTAATTATCAAATAAAGCAGTTAGCTCCATGGTAATTATCAAATGAAGCAGATAGCTCCATGGTAATTATCAAATGAAGCAGTTAGCTCCATGTTAATTATCAAATGAAGCAGTTAGCTCCATGTTAATTATCAAATGAAGCAGATAGCTCCATGGTAATTATCAAATGAAGCAGTTAGCTCCATGTTAATTATCAAATCAAGCAGATAGCTCCATGTTAATTATCAAATCAAGCAGATAGCTCCATGGTAATTATCAAATGAAGCAGATAGCTCCATGGTAATTATCAAATGAAGCAGTTAGCTCCATGTTAATTATCAAATGAAGCAGATAGCTCCATGTTAATTATCAAATGAAGCAGATAGCTCCATGGTAATTATCAAATGAAGCAGTTAGCTCCATGGTAATTATCAAATGAAGCAGATAGCTCCATGGTAATTATCAAATGAAGCAGATAGCTCCATGTTAATTATCAAATGAAGCAGATAGCTCCATGTTAATTATTAAATAAAGCAGATAGCACCATGTTAATTATCAAATGAAGCAGATAGCTCCATGTTAATTATCAAATGAAGCAGTTAGCTCCATGTTAATTATCAAATGAAGCAGATAGCTCCATGTTAATTATCAAATGAAGCAGATAGCTCCATGTTAATTATCAAATGAAGCAGTTAGCTCCATGGTAATTATTAAATAAAGCAGAAAGCTCCATGTTAATTATCAAATAAAGCAGAAAGCTCCATGTTAATTATCAAATAAAGCAGTTAGCTCCATGCTAGGTACTAAAATATAGCAGTTAGCAAACGTTACAAACATTAGCCCTGTAGCTCCAGAGCTACAGCTAAGTAAGTAAACATATCTGGACTGACTGGAGTAGAAATCTGATTTTGAACTGAACTTAATGACATTTTGCTGAATAAAATATAATCTTTAATCTGTTTATCAGAAAAATGTTTTAACATGAACGCAGTTTACTTCTGCTCTTACACTTCAGAGACGTCTTCTCCAGAACTAACTGTGAAATTACACCGCCGTTACAGTGATGACGCGCTGGTATGTGACCTGCATGGTCTCATCATTCCCGATACTGAACCCCTGAACGAGGCTGTGAGTTCCTCACTATTCACTCGGATGAGTAATGAAGAGTAATGAGGAACATACTTCAGATGAAGGATTACTGCTGGAATGCGGGACCACCGGCCAGCCCACAGGCAGCGCAGACATTTTCTCCTGTACTTTAAAACGCTGTGCAGCTCTGTGTGTGTCTGGATGTCGTTAGATGCCACGCATGCCACTCTGGAGCCCCTCCTTTTCCTCTGAAGCCCCTGTTTAAGTATTTGTTCTTTACACACAGCCTAATTAATCAAGTCACAGTCGCCGTGGAAACCCACTGACACTGTTGACATAGCAGTGAGAGAAGCGAGGTCAGGGTGGGGTCACAGTGACCTGGGCAGCAAGCGGCACCCAGCGAGGGTCATTTTCCGCTCTAAGCGGCCCCCGAGGAGAGTTACGAGTCCCCATTAGGACCAGTTTAGTCCTAATTACAGGATAATTACGGGATAATGATGCAGGAATCGCCCCACGCGCTCACACAGGACCTGCTGTTTCTGGACCGGCCAGTTTCACACAGACACACTACACTGGTCCACTGTGGAGCACCTACACAACCACTAAAATAAACTTAGAGTTATTAGCTAATTATAACTAATAATAACCTGAAAAAATAACTAAAAACTAAAATATGAATCTAATAATCGCTAATAAAAACAAAAATACTAATCTATGGATAGTTTATAACTACTATTACGAATCTAATTACAATCAATAATAACTAGTAATACTAATTATAACTAATATTTCTAATATATTTATAACTAATAATTAAAATAACCAATAATAATGAACAAATAATGTAAATATGACTATTAATAAACTACCAATCTTATTACAAATAATAAGGAATATTACTAATCTAATTATAACTAATAACTAATACTACTAACCTAAATATAACTAATGACTTATTAACAGAACTAATTATAACTAATACTACTAATCTAATTATAACCAATAATAACTAGAACAGTAGAGACAGAGACGAGCAAAAGAACAGCAGGAAAAGAGTTCAGCTGGAAAAGAGAACATCAGGAAAAGAGATCAGGAAAAGAGATCAGCAGAAAAAGAGAAGAGTAGGAAAAGAGATCAGCAGGAAAAGAGAATATCAGGAAAAGAGATCAGCAGAAAAAGAGATCAGCAGAAAAAAAGATCAGCAGGAAAAGAGAAGAGCAGGAAAAGAGATCAGCAGGAAAAGAGATCAGCAGAAAAATAGAATAGCAGGAAAAGAGATCAGCAGGAAAAGAGAATAGCAGGAAAAGAGAACAGCAGGAAAAGAGATCAGCAGGAAAAGAGATCAGGAAAAGAGAAGAGCAGGAAAAGAGAACAGCAGGAAAAGAGATCAGGAAAAGAGAACAGCAGGAAAAGAGATCATCAGTAAAAGAGATCAGCAGAAAAATAGAATAGCAGGAAAGGAGATCAGCAGAAAAATAGAATAGCAGGAAAAGAGATCAGCAGGAAAAGAGAACAGCAGGAAAAGAGATCAGGAAAAGAGATCAGGAAAAGAGAATAGCAGGAAAAGAGATCATCAGGAAAAGAGATCATCGGGAAAAAAGAATAGCAGGAAAAGAGATCAGCAGGAAAAGAGATCAGCAGGAAAAGAGATCAGCAGGAAAAGAGAATAGCAGGAAAAGAGAACAGCCGGAAAAGAGATCAGGAAAAGAGAACAGCAGGAAAAGAGATCAGCAGGAAAAGAGATCAGCAGGAAAAGAGATCAGGAAAAGAGAACAGCAGGAAAAGAGATCAGGAAAAGAGAAGAGCAGGAAAAGAGAATAGCAGGAAAAGACATCCGCAGGAAAAGAGAACAGCAGGAAAAGAGATCAGCAGGAAAAGAGATCGGGAAAAGAGAATAGCAGGAAAAGAGATGAGCAGGAAAAGAGATCAGCAGGAAAAGAGAACAGCAGGAAAAGAGAACAGCAGGAAAAGAGAGCAGGAAAGGAGAATAGCAGGAAAAGACATCAGCAGGAAAAGAGAATATCAGGAAAAGGGGTCAGCAGGAAAAGAGAATATCAGGAAAAGGGATCAGCAGGAAAAGAGATCAGGAAAAGAGATCAGCAGGAAAAGAGATCAGCAGGAAAAGAGATCAGCAGGAAAAGAGAATATCAGGAAAAGAGAATAGCAGGAAAAGAGAAAAGCAGGAAAAGAGAATAGCAGGAAAAGACATCAGCAGGAAAAGAGAACAGCAGGAAACGAGATAAGCAGGAAAAGAGAATAGCAGGAAAAGAGATCATCAGGAAAAGAGATCAGCAGGAAAAGAGAAGAGCAGGAAAAGAGAAGAGCAGGAAAAAGAGCATGAAGGAAATGATCAGAAAAGACATCAGCAGGGAAAACGATACAGAAAAGGAGAAAGAGCAGGAGAAAGGGAACACAGGAAAAAAATCAGGAAAAGAGAATAGCAGGAAAAGAGAATAGCAGGAAAAGAGAACAGCAGGAAAAGAGATCAGGAAAAGAGAAGAGCAGGAAAAGAGAAGGGCAGGAAAAGAGATCAGGAAAAGAGAAGAGCAGGAAAAGAGAAGAGCAGGAAAAGAGATCATCAGTAAAAGAGATCAGCAGAAAAATAGAATAGCAGGAAAAGAGAATAGCAGGAAAAGAGAACAGCAGGAAAAAAGATCAAGAAAAGAGAATATCAGGAAAAGAGAATAGCAGGAAAAGAGATCAGGAAAAGAGAAGAGCAGGAAAAGAGATCATCAGGAAAAGAGATCAGCAGAAAAAGAGAATAGCAGGAAAAGAGATCAGCAGGAAAAGAGATCAGCAGGAAAAGAGAATAGCAGGAAAAGAGAACAGCAGGAAAAGAGATCAGGAAAAGAGAATAGCAGGAAAAGACATCAGCAGGAAAAGAGATCAGCAGGAAAAGAGAATATCGGGAAAAGAGATCAGGAAAAGAGAAGAGCAGGAAAAGAGAATATCAGGAAAAGAGATCAGCAGGAAAAGAGAACAGCAGGAAAAGAGATCAGGAAAAGAGAATAGCAGGAAAAGAGATCAGCAGGAAAAGAGATCAGCAGGAAAAGAGAATTTCAGGAAAAGAGATCAGGAAAAGAGAAGAGCAGGAAAAGAGAAGAGCAGGAAAAGACATCAGCAGGAAAAGAGAACAGCAGGAAAAGAGATCAGCAGGAAAAGAGATCAGGAAAAGAGAATAGCAGGAAAAGAGATCAGCAGGAAAAGAAAAGAGCAGGAAAAGAGATCAGGAAAGGAGAATAGCAGGAAAAGACATCAGCAAGAAAAGAGAATAGCAGGAAAAGGGATCAGCAGGAAAAGAGATCAGGAAAAGAGAAGAGCAGGAAAAGAGAAGAGCAGGAAAAGACATCAGCAGGAAAAGAGAACAGCAGGAAAAGAGATCAGCAGGAAAAGAGATCAGGAAAAGAGAATAGCAGGAAAAGAGATCAGCAGGAAAAGAAAAGAGCAGGAAAAGAGATCAGGAAAAGAGATCAGCAGGAAAAGAGAATATCAGGAAAAGAGATCATCAGGAAAAGAGATCAGCAAAAAAATGAGGAATAGCAAGAAAAGAAGATCAGCAGGAAAAAGATCAGCAGAAAAGAGAATAGCAAGAAAAGAGATCATCAGGAAAAGAGATCAGCAGAAAAAGAGATCAGCAGAAAAAGAGAATAGCAAGAAAAGAGATCAGCAGGAAAAGAGATCAGCAGGAAAAGAGAATATCAGGAAAAGAGAATATCAGGAAAAGAGATCAGGAAAAGAGAAGAGCAGGAAAAGAGAATAGCAGGAAAAGACATCAGCAGGAAAAGAGATCAGCAGGAAAAGAGATCAGCAGGAAAAGAGAAGAGCAGGAAAAGAGATCAGGAAAGGAGAATAGCAGGAAAAGACATCAGCAGGAAAAGAGAATAGCAGGAAAAGGGATCAGCAGGAAAAGAGATCAGGAAAAGAGATCAGCAGGAAAAGAGAATATCAGGAAAAGAGATCATCAGGAAAAGAGATCAGCAGAAAAAGAGAATAGCAAGAAAAGAGATCAGCAGGAAAAGAGATCAGCAGGAAAAGAGAATAGCAAGAAAAGAGATCATCAGGAAAAGAGATCAGCAGAAAAAGAGATCAGCAGAAAAAGAGAATAGCAAGAAAAGAGATCAGCAGGAAAAGAGATCAGCAGGAAAAGAGAATATCAGGAAAAGAGAATATCAGGAAAAGAGATCATCAGGAAAAGAGATCAGCAGAAAAAGAGATCAGCAGAAAAAGAGAATAGCAAGAAAAGAGATCAGCAGGAAAAGAGATCAGCAGGAAAAGAGAATATCAGGAAAAGAGATCAGTAGGAAAAGAGAAGAGCAGACACAGGGAATAGCAGGAAAGGTTTTTATTGAAGGTGGAGTACAGAGACAGTAGAAAGTGGATTAACAGGTATTCATGTGAAGAAAGTGAAGGAGAGTCAGATGCTGGATCTGTTAAAGCAGAAGATGTTTGATTGAGTTCCTGTCACTCTGGACCAAACCTACATAAACATATATAAACCCACATATATAAACACAAACACCAGCTATAAACACTGTAAACAGGTGGAAGACTGTGGTAAACGTATGTTATATTACTCATCTAGGTCAGATCAGTGGCCACCTACTGGCCCTTGTAACAGCAGTGTGGTCAGCCTCGTCCCCTCAGGTGTGCATTAAGGCTAAAACCGCTATCCATCAATCTATTTGTGCTTTCAGTGCAAAGAAGTGTTTTTTGGCAAGAAAATTTTACTTTAAATCTATTCTGTCGTCTAATATTTTTCATTGGGCTCCAATTGGGTTTGGGTTCGATTTGGTCTCCCAGTGTCTGTGTGGAGTGTGTATGGTCTCCCAGTGTCTGTGTGGAGTGTGTATGGTCTCCCAGTGTCTGTGTGGAGTCAGTATGGTCTCCCAGTGTCTGTGTGGAGTGTGGTATGGTCTCTCAGTGTCTGTGTATGGATGGTGTGTAATGGTCTCCCAGTGTCTGTGTGGAGTGTGTACGGTCCTCCCAGGGTCTGTTGTGGTGTGTGTAATGGTCCTCCCAGTGTCTGTGTGGAGTCAGTATGGGTCTCCCAGTTCTGTGTGGAGTGTTAAGGTCCTACCGTGTCTGGTGGAGTCTGTATGGGTCTCCGAGTGTCAGTGTGGAGGTGCTGTATGTTCTCCACAGTGTCCTGTGTGGAATGTTTGTACGTCTCCCAGTGTATGTGTGGAGTCTGTTGGTCCTCCCAGTGGTCAGTGAGGATGTGTATGGTCTCCCAGTGGTCTGTGTGAGTTCGTATGGTCCCCTCTCCAGTGTCTGTGTGGAGTGTGTATGGTCTCCCAGGTCTGTGTGGAGATGTTTATGGACCTCCCAGTGTCCGTATGAGTAGAGTGTACGGTCAATCCAGTGGGTCTGTGATGGTGTGTGTCCCGGACCACCCCAGATTCAGTGTGGAGTGTAATATGGTCCTCCCTGTGTCTGTGAGGTACAGTGTACGGGTCCTCCCAGTGTCATTCTGGAGTGTGGAAAACGGTCTCCCAGTGTCCTGTCTGGAGTGTGTATGGTACTCCCAGTGGTCTGTGTTGGAGTTTTTGAATGGTCTCCCCAGAGTACTGAATAGTGTTGTAAGTCTCCCAGTAGTCTGTGTGGGAGTTGTAAACGTCTCCCATGTGCTGTTGTGGGGAGATGGTATGGTCACCCAGTGACCCATGTATAGAAGTTTGTATGGTCTCCCAGTGTCTTGTGGTATCTGTATGCCCTCGCAGTGACGCTGGTAAAGAGTTTGTATGGTCACCCAGAGTACTTGTGAGTGGATAATTGGTCCACTCAGTGGACTGTGTGAGTTTGGTATGGTCTCCCAGTGTCTGTGTGGATTTGTATGGTCTCCCAGTGTCCGTGTGGAGTGTGTAAGGGCTCCCTGTGTCCTGGTGAGGAGGTTACGGTCTCCCATGGCCTGTCTGAGTGTGTACCGGTCCTCCCAATCTAGTCAGGAGTGATGTGGTAATGGTCTCCATTGTCCTGTTTGGAGTTTGTATGGTCTCCCAGTGGTCTGAATAGTGTATTATTTCCTCCCAGTGTCGTTTGGGAGCTGTGTATAGTCTCCCATGTCTGTTGAGAGTGTGTAACGTCTCTAATCCAGTGGTCTGTGTGGAGTCCTGTATGGACCCCCACCCCGTGTCTTGTGGAGTTCTGTATGGTCTTCCCAGTGTCTGTCAAGAGTTTGTATGGTCTCCCCCAGTGTCAGTGTGCGAGTGTGACATGGACTCCCATGGTTCTGTGTGGAGTGTGTAAGGTCTCCCAGTTCTGTGTGGGGATGTGTATGTCTCCCATGTCTGGTGGTGAGTGTGTATGGTCTCCTCAGTGGTCCTGTGTGGAGTGTGTATGGTCCCCTCCCCATTGTCTGTATAGAGTTTGGTATGGTCTCCCAGTGTCTGTGTGGAGTGAGTAGGTCTCCCAGTGTCCTGTGTGGAGTGTGTATGGTCTCCCTGTCTGTGGTGGAGTGTGTATGGTCTGCCCAGTGTCTTGTGTTGAGTTGTGTATGGTTCTCCGAGTGTCTGTGTGGAGTGTGTATGGTCCCTCCCAGTGTCTGTGTGGAATGTGTAAGTCTCCCAGTGGTCTGTGTTGATTGTGTATGGTCCCCCCTCCCCAGTGGTCTGTGTGTAGTGTGTATGGTCTCCCAGTGTCTGTGAGGAAAGTGTATGGTCTCCCAGTGTCTGTATAGAGTGTGTATGGTCCTCCCGAGTGTCCTGTAAAAGAGTTAGTATGGTCTCCCAGTGTCCCTGTTTGGTGTGTGTACGGTCCCTCCCAAGTGGTCTGTGTGGAGTGTGTGTAATGGTACGGTCTCCCAATTTTCTGTGTGGAAGTGTGGACGGTCCTCCTAGTGCTGTGTGGAGTTTGTACGGTCTCCCAGTGGTCTGTGTGAGTGTGTACTGGTCTCCCAGTGTCTGAGTGGGTATGAATGGTCTCCCAGTGTCTGAGTGGAGTGTGTATGGTCCTCCCAGTGTCTATGAGACATGGAGAGTGTATGTTCTCCCAGTGTTCTATGAGGAGTGGTGAATGTATCTCCCAGAGTCTATGTGTGAGTGTGTAAAGTTTCGTCCCAGTGTCTGTGTGAGTTGTGTATGTTCTCCATGTCCTATGAGTGGAGTGTGTATGTTCTCGCCAGTGTCCTGTGAGGAGTGTTATGTCCTTATCTCGGCTCTCCTTCGCTCGCAGAACCCCCCCTCTCTCGTCCACTTCGTCTCCGGTCTCCTCTTCTAACGGCTCAATATGTTCTCCTTTTCTCCCCCCCTCCCCCTTCTCCCCAAGTGTCTATGTGGAGTGTGAAATGTCCACCCTGTGGTCCAGTGTGGAGTGTTTATGGTCCTCCCCAGTGTCTGTGTGGATTCCTGCATGGTCCCTCCCATGTCTGTGTGGAGTGTGTATGGTCCTCCCAGTGTCTGTGTGGAGTGTAATTAGTCTCCCAGTGTCTGTGTGGAGTGTGTAGGGTTCCCCAGTGTCCGTGTGGAGTGTGTACGTACTCCCAGTACTGTTCCTGTGTGGAGTGTGTACGGCCCTCCCCATGTCAGTGTGGAGTGTGTACGTCTCCCAGTGGTCATGTGTGGAGTGTGTATGGTCCTCCAGTGTCTGTTGGAGTGTGTACGTTCCCCTCCCAGTGTTGTGTGGAAGTTTGTACGTGTCTCCCAGTGTCTGTTGTGGAGTGTGTATAGTCTCCAGTGTCTGTGTGGGTGTGTAGGTCACTCAGTGGTCTGTGTGGAGAGTGTATGGTCCCACCCAGTGTCTGTGTTGAGTTTTTGTATGGTCTCCCAGTGTCTGTGTGGTAGTGTGGTATGGTCTTCCCAGTGTCTGTGAGGAGTTTTGTATGTTCTCCCAGTGGTCTGTGTGGAGTTGTGTACTGTCTCTCATTGTCTGTGTGGAGTGTGTATGGTCCCCTCCCATTTCTGTGTGGAGTGTGGTATGGTCCTCCCAGTGTCCTGTGTGTAGTGTGTAAACGTCCTCCCAGAGGCTTGTGAGGAGTGTGTATGTTCTCCCAGTGTCTGTGTGGTGTGTGAATGGTCTCCCATTGTCTGTGTGGTGTGGTGTATGGGACTCCCAGTGTCTATGTGGAGTGTGTATTTTTCTCCAGTGTCTTATTGGATGTGTATGTTTCTCCCCAGTGTCTGTGTGGGATGTGGTATGTCTCCCAGTGTCTATTGTGGAGTAGTGTAATGTTCTCCCATGTCTGTGTGGATTGTATGTTTTCTCCCAGTTGTACTATGTGGAGTGGGTGGTATGTTTCTCCCAGTGTCTGTGGAGTGTGTTATGGTCTCCACAGTGTCTGTGTGGAGTGTTATGTTCCTCCAGTTCTATGTGGAGTGTTGTATGTTCTCCCATTCTGTGTGGAGTGTGTACGGTCCTCTCAGTGTCTAGTGGAGTTGTGTATGTCGCCCATGTCAGTGTGTGGAGTCCTGCATGTCTCCCATTGTTCTGTGTGTGAGTGTGTATGGTCCTCCCCGTGTCTGTGTGGAGTGTATATAGTCTCCCAGAGGTCCGTGTGGTGTGAGTAGGGTCTCCCAGGGGTCTGTGTGGATGTGTACGTTCCCAGTGGGTCTGTGTGGAGTGTGTATGTTCTCCCATGTACTGTGTGGATTTCGTAGGTCCCTCCCAGTGTCTGTTTGGAGTGTGGAGTCTCCCAGTGTCTGTTGGAGTGTGTAATGGTCTCCAGTGTCTGTGTGGAGTGTGTACGGCATCCAGTGTCTGTGTGGTGTGTGTAATGGTCTCCCAGTGTCTGTGTGAGTGTTATGGTCACTCCCTGTGTCTGTGAGGAGTGTGTATCGTCTACCCAGTGGTCAGTGGTAGTGTGTTACGTCCCTCCCAGTGTCTGTCTGAGTGGTATGGTCACCCAGTGTCGTGTGTAGTTTTTTGTAAGGTCATCCCAGTGTCTGTATAGAGTTTTATGGTCCTCCCCATGAGCCAGTGTTGAGTTTGTGTGTTGTTCCAGTATCTGTATAGAGTTTTTGTAATGGTCCTCTCCAGTGTGTCTGTGTGGATGTGTAAGGTCCCCTCCCAGTGTCTGTGTGGAGTTTGTATGTCTCCCCATAGCTTGTGTGGAGTGTGTATGTTCTCCCAGTGTCTGTGTGGAGTTTGTATGGTCTCCCAGTGTCTGTGTGGAGTGTGTATGGTCTCCAAGGTGCAAATCTTCTGGAACTAACAGGCTGTGGTTGCTGAGGCTGAACTTTGCTGGGTAATAATCACAGAAACTCTAAATAAAATAGTTACTAGCAACACTGAATCAATCAAATCGTACTACTTCATCAGCTTGTGCTTTCTAGCTAATTACATCTAGCTTACTTTAGTGCAGCATATTTATAGTTTAGTACTTCAGCGGAGGTTTTAGAAGGGGCCCCCATCCAGACTGAGACCTGGACAGTTGGGTCAGACACCAGTATCTGCAGTTTGACGCCTCTGGACACAGCCCTGGTTCGCTGGTCGTAATGAGTCAGTTAATGAGTCTCACAGTTGGTAGAGATCAGCCTGTTCAAATTTGGCCCAGCTGTATGAACCTGAGGCCGGCTGAACACAACCAGTGTCACAGTTTCAAAGAATAATATGAAGATGGTTCTTTGATGAGTCTTTACCAAAGAGAAAGGTTCTACATAGAACCATGGAACAATTTGCATGCATGGTTCTTCAGGTTGATGGAGAATGTGTGGTATATAGTTCTATATATCTTCAAATACACTATATGGACAAAAGTGTTGGGACACCTACAGGACGTCCCATTCTAAATTCCTAGGCATTAATATGGAGGTCTCTGCTTGCAGCTGTAACAGCTTCTGGGAAGCTTTCTGCAAGATTTTGGAGAGTCTGTGGGATTTTTTGCTCAGAAGGGCATTTATGACACAGTGATGTTGGACGAGAGGCTCACAATCTCCATTGTAGTTCTTCCCAAAGTTGTTGAATGGGGTCGAGGTCAGGTCAGTCAAGTTCTTCCACACCAAAACTCACCCAACCAGCCTGTATGGAGCTGCTTTGTGTGCTGGGACACAGTTAGAGTTGGAAGCTAGATGATTTCCCTTCAGAGACCTCAGTCCACCCCTGAAAAACACCCAGTCAGGCAGGTAATGTTCTCCTGGTGTTCTCCAAACTCAGACTCGTCCATCAGACTGCCGGATAGGGAAGCGTGATTGGTCAGTCCACAGAACACGTGTCCACTGCTGAGTCCAGCGGTAGAGCTTTTGGGCAGCTGCTCGGACATGAAGCTCCACAGTGTTAGTGCTGATGTTAAAGCCAGAGGAGGTTTGAACTCTGCAGTGATTGATCAGCAGGGTGTTGGAGACTTTTACACACTCAGCACTCAAGAGTCCCCACTCTGTAACTATACCTGCTCTGACACTTCGTGAGTTATTCCTAATCAATTCCACTGTTTAATCAAAAACCTCACAGCTGATGGTGGAAAACATAAGACTGACTTGTTGTAATGGTGGATCCTGTTAGAGATCATGCTGGAGTTCAGTGAGCTCTTTAAAACCTCACACTCTTTCACTAATGTGTGTAAAGACAGACTGCATGGTTTGCTGCTTGATTATATGCATCTGTAGCAATAGGACTGAATAAAACACCTCAACTCACTCATTAAGAGATGTGTCCCAATACTTTTGTCCATATAACGCATATCAAGCTTGTAAAAGTAGAAGGACGCTTTTTGTAGAACCATCTACAACATGTTCTCAATCAACCTGAAGAACTGGACCTAAAGAGAATCACTCCTTTATTAAAGAACTCTTGAAGAACCATCAGTTTCAGGTGCCTATAATACACAACAACTAGGACTACACAGAACCCGTCCTCCAGTGAACTGGACCATTGGGGGTCTGTTGTCTCTGTCGTCCAGTGCTCAGGGACTGACTCGTCTGCGCGTCCTACTGATGAATAGAATGAGGCAGTAAACAGACGAATGATCTCTGAGTGCAGACAGAGCAGAGATAGCGGAGACAGAAAGAGAGAGAGGAAAGTGGGCGAGAGACATAGAGCTGGAGAAGAGGCTGTGAAGATGAAGTTATCCGCTCTGGGGCTGGCCGAGGTGATTGGTCAGCTCGTCTTCCTCGCAGACGGCCGCCAGCTGACCGGCCTCTTGGTTCTGGACCTGCTCCGAGACGGTCCTCACCGCAGAGGAGGAGTCAGCCGGAGCTTTCAGAAGAGGAGGAAGAGAAGAAACAGAGAGCAGCAGAATCAGCAGGTGGAGAGAGAGAGGAGAGGAAACGTGGGCAGAAGTGGGGGGTCGGCAGAGGGGCTGACTCAGCTAGACTCTCACCTGGATTTCACTAATTATCAGTATTATTAGCATATTTATATTAAATATACCTTCAGATTTTAAGCCTTTAGCTTCAACTTGTGTTTATAAGCTCCAGGCTGGATTGAGCTCCATCATTTCAGAGAAAGCAGTTCCACTGCTGCACATTCTAGATGTTTGAACATTGTTGTGAAGTTTTAATTGCATTCAGCATTAATACGAGCATAAGTGAGGTCAGGTACTAATATTGGAAGATCAGTTCTGGATCACTTTAGCTGATCCCAAAGGTGCTGGATGACACTAAATTGTTCCAGAGAGCAGTTCCACTGCTCCACATGCTTTATATGCTTGGAAATGAACATCGTCACTGTATAACCCCGCCCCTGTGGTCACTACACGGCTACCAGTTAAACTCTGTGTTTAAAATGAGATTCTTCTCTTAATGTATCAGTCACTAAACAGCCTCCGCCTCACAAACCCACACGTACCTCCACTCACAGAACAGCAGCAGGTGGTCCAGCTTTCTCCTACGTAGCCCCCAATCTGTGGAACCACCTACCATCCTCGAGATACACTCTCTACATTTAAAACTAGACTCAACACTAACCTGTTTACACAACGCTCTCTCTCTCTTCTGTTTCTTCTTCTGCCTCTCTCTCTCTCCTCTACCTGCTTTCTCTCCTTCTGTCTTTCTCTCTTTCTTAATCTTTATCGCTCCCTCTATCTTCTGTCTCTCCTCCTGCCTCTCTCTCTCTTATTCCCTCTCTCTCTCCCTCTATCTTCTGTCTCTCCTCCTGCCTGTCTCTCTCTCTTATTCTTTCTTTCTCTCTCCCTCTATCTTCTGTCTCCCCTTCTGCCTCTCTCCCTCCATCTTCTGTCTCTTTTTCTGCCTCTCTCTCATATTCTCTCTCTCTCTCACGTTTTGCCCTGAGTCATCACAACGAATCAACCAGAAGCTGCTAGAAGTCATAGTCGCCAGAGGAGGACTGTCCCACCTCTCTCCTCTAACATTCGAACCAGACGAGGACGGCTGGTCACTCTCTCCTCTAGCCAGGTCGAAGCACCAAGGAGACGGTCCACTCTCTCTCTATCCAGGTCGACCAGAGGAGAACGGTCACTCTCTCTCTATCCAGGTCGACCAGAGGAGGACGGTCACTCTCTCTCTATTTGGGGTAGACCAGAGGAGAATGGTCACTCACTATCTATCTGGAGTTGACCAGACCAGGACGGTCACTCACTATCTATCTGGAGTCGACCAGAGGAGGATGGTCACTCTCTCTCTATCCGGAGTCGACCAGAGGAGGATGGTCACTCTCTCTCTATCCCGACTCCGACCAGAGGGAGGCAGGTCACTCTCTCTCTAACTGGAGTCGACCAGAGGATTGATGGTCACTCACTTCTAACTAGATTACTCAGAAGAGGATGGTCACTCTCTCTCTATCTGGGGTCGACCAGAGGAGGATGGTCACTCTCTCTCTATCTGGGGTCGACCAGAGGAGGATGGGTTCCTCCCTCAGGCCTGGGTTCCTCTCAAGGTTTCTTCCTCTTACCAAGGGAGTTTTACCTGCCACTGTAGCCTCTGGCTTGCTCCAGGGGGGCTTGGACCTGGATACCCTTCCTCACGTTTATATGTTTACGTAGGGACTCTTTTTTTTCTTTCCATCCTTCTTTTTTCATAAACTGCTTCTCTGTGAAGCTGCTTTGAGACAACACTGCCTGTAAACAGTGCTATACAAATAAATGTTGATTGATTGATTGAACTAGATTTCAGTCATTATCATAATTCCCATTGAAGTACACCTTCAGACTTTATCTGGCAACCACAGACTTTTCTTAACTGGAACTGTCGACTGTTATGGCGACGTCTGATAGCGTGTCAACATGCAGTGATTGAAATAAGTCCTCTGAGAACAAACATCAGCAGCCTGATTCATCATCAGTGCAGGAACAGAGTGGAGGCCCAAATCAGACAGAAGCAGCTCCCCGAGTTTTTACCTCCTGGGATTTCCGTGAGCTCGTTGAGTGGAGGAACCGTCTCCAGCGTGTTGGCGTAGGTTTTAGCCGCCTGTCTCTGAGCGTGCCGAGCCTCGATCTCCTTCTTCGTCCGTGGGATCCGGCATTTGAAGATACAGCAGAGCGTTATGACTGTGAGAGAAAGAGAGAGGCTCCCATCAGAACACAATATAACACAGACTTGTTTGTTTTATTTAGCAGGTTCTGGATTATTTAGAGCTTTACATACAAGAACAGAAGATTAAAGTCTGTTCTAAAAGATACAGGTAGTCAGTTCAGCTTTTAAAACAGGGCTGATCTGAGATCTGTTTAGTGTTTGTTAGGATCCCAGCTGCTGCGTTCTGGACCAGGTTGGACTGTTGTTCCCTTAGGAACTCCCAGTAAGAACCATCTACAAGATTCGAACTCTGACCATTACAGCGATCAACCTGACCATTACAGTGAATCACCTCTGACCATTACAGAGAATCAACTCTGACCATTACAGAGATCACAACTCTGGACCATTACATAGATCAACTCTGACCATTACAGTGATCAACTCTGACCATTACGGCGAGCAACTCTGACCATTACAGCGATCAACTCTGACCTAATACAGTGAATCAACTCTGACCAAATACAGCGATCAACTTTGACCAATACATGATCGACCTCGCTATTACAGTGATTAACTCTGACTCTTACAGTGATCCAACTCTGACCATTACAGTGAATCAACTCTGAACATATACAGCTGATCACTCAGACCATTACATGTGTATCCAACTCTGACGCATTCAGTGTGATCAAACTCTGACATTACAATTGATCAACCTGACTATTACAGTGTGATCGAGCCTCCAAACCATTACAGTGATCAACTCTGACTATAACAGTGAACAGCTCTGACTAATTACAGTGATCAACTCTGACCTAATTAACAGTATCACTCTGATCATTACAGTATCAAACTCTGACTATTACAGTGATTAACTCTGACCATTACAGTGATCCAACTCTGACTCATTACAGTGATCAACTCCCACCTGACCATTACAGTGATCAACTCTTGACTAATTACAGTGATTAACTCTGACCATTACAAAGATCAACCTCTGACCATTACAGAGATTAACTCTGAACCATTACAAGGATCAACCTCTGACACATTACAGTGATCAACTCTGACCATTACAGAGATCACTCACCATTACAGTGATCGAACTCTGAACCAATACAGTGATCAACTCTGACAATTACCTGATTGAACTCGGACCATTACAGTGATTAACAACTGACCATTACAGGTGATCAACTCTGACCCATTAAAAGTGATTAACACTCCTGACTATTACAGTGATCAAACTCTGACCATTACAGTGATCAAACTCAGAACCATACAGTGATCAACTCTGACCATTACAGTGATTAACTCTGGACCAATACAGTGATTAACTCGTGACAATACAGTGATCAACTCTGACCAATACAGTGATTAACTCTTTACTATTACAGTGATCAACTCTGACCAATACAGTGAAGCAACGTCTGACTATTACAGTGATACAACTCTGACACATTACAGTGATCAACTCTGACCATTACAGTGAATCAGACTCTGACCATTACCAGTGATCAACTCTGACTAATACAGTGAACAACTCTGACCATACAGGATCAACCTCTGAACCATTACATGATACAACTCTGACCATTACAGAGAACAACTCTGACCATGTACATTTATTAACTCTGACCATTACAGTATTAACTCGGACAATTACAGTGATCAACACTGACCATTACAGTGAACAACTCTGACTATTACAGTGATCAACCTCTGACCATTACAGTGAATAACTCAGACTATACAGTGAACAGCAACTCTGACCATTACAGTTATCACCTCACTGACTATTTACTGTGATCAACATCTACCATTACAGTGACTTAACTCTGACTATTACAGCTGATCAACTCTGATCATACAGTGATCAACACTGACCATTACAGTGAACAAGCACTGACCCATACGTGATAACACTGACCATCTACAGTGATTAACTCTGACTATTACAGTGATCAACTCTGACCATTACAGTGATTAACTCTGACCATTACAGTGATCAACTCTGACTATTACAGCGATCAACTCTGACTAACTCACACCCAGGTTACGTACTTTAGGTTTGATATTCATGGCTAAAGAACCGAGACTGTCATAAAGCAACTTCTCAGAGTTTCAGTACCCCAAATCAGTATTTCAGTCTTTTTGTGGTTACTCGTATAAAACGTTGTGACGTCCACTGAGAGATATCTGACACACAGCTGGTTCAGCTCATGACCACATATGACCTCCGTCCATCTGTCATAACATGCTTTGCTGGATGATTATGATGATGTTACGTAGCGGAGCTCGTATGAAGAGGTGTTTTTGAATAAAGAAGTAAATAAACATTCACCTAACGAGGAACACTGAACACATGAAGACTTCTTTGGGCGTTTTCACACCAGCACCGAGGTCTCTCTTGGACTAGCAGTGAGGGACGTTGTCTACTTGATGTTTGGAGTGAGCTGGGTGGTCTGCAGGTGACTGTATTTGGTATATTATCAGATTATTATTACAGCTAAGAACAGATTCTGTCACTATCCGGCTGCCTCCGTGCTACGCTCTACAAAAATGTGCAGCTAGTTTTTTAGAAAACCGGATCTTCTCCCTGTGTTTACTTTCTTGCTTGCACGTCAGATAACTCTGACCAATCAGAGGAGACAACGTGCTCATGTGGTTTGTTGGGGCGCATTTTTGTTCGTTTAAGTTTTTGCCTGTGAAAACAAACTTAACCGCGGAGGAAAGGCTCCAAGTACACAAACTCATTAACTGATCCAGACCAGTGAAACCAATTACAGGTGTAAAAACGTCCGTAGATGCTATGTGAGGTCAGCAAGCACGTATTTTACTTCCTCTGATCCATGACATTGACCAGAGCTGGACTGCGAACTAAATCCAGCCCCCACCATCTATTATACTCTATTAAAAATTCTACAACAGAATTAATCTAGACGCTGCTAGACGTAAATCCTGAGCTGCTATATCTGTCTAAGACAAATAAGCTTGTGGTCAGTTTTTGTGGACTTTACCCAAAACTACCTGCACCATCTCAAATGACTTCCTCCACGTTTTCACGGTGGTTGTAGTTACAGTTTATCCTGAGGGAGGAAGCAGTACCGTGATGGGCTGGTGGCTATGCACTAATGATAATGTGGGCCAATGACTACTTCAGCATTAGAGTACTTAAATCAGGTTCTATTTTTGGCTCTCTCAGGAGCCCCCCTGCACAGAGTGGCCCACTGGGAATGGCCCAGTACTCCTTATGATCAGTCCACCCATGATGATGACCAAACGTGAGCTTTACGAAGTTATAATTTGTGATATTTTGCATCAGAACCTTATATCCATCAGCCTTTGGCAGTTTTCTCCACCTACTCCATGGTGATGAAGAAATCCTTACCGTAATAAATATAGGCATGGTATGTGGCTTTCCAGCTTCTTCCTGGATTAGAAGACCAGAAAAGCTGTCCGTCCTCATTTACCACTCCCGGGTCCTCAGGTGGGCTCATCAAGGACAAAAACCCAACCTCACAACCTACTACACACATTATCCCTTTCCTCGGCCCTTGCCAATAAGAGAGGCGAGACTCAAGGACCACCAGATTTAACGAGGACCCGTTTGCTAACCCGCAGGCAATCAGGGCTCTGAGCACCTTCCACCCAGTGGCTTTTCTCTCCAGCCACCATATCAGCTCAAGTATCTGACCAGTAATATAGTTTATACTCATCCTTCTCTCCAACGATCTGACCAACCTGAGAACCTTACAGACCTTACACTGGACGTTTTACACCTATACACAAACACACAGGTTCTCACTTCCCTACTCAGACCTGTATTATCATTTATACACATCAATTACAGTCACTCCACATCAGTTCACCTGAGAACCACGAGGAGATTTTATCTAGTACCAAAAGAATCTGAACTTCCTGTTCCAGTTTCTTGTAGCTGTAGGTTTCTTGTAACCTCTCACCAGTGACTCAGTCACTAATCAACCCCCATACCAACTGTTCACTCATACAATACTCTACTCTACCGAGCACATAAGGGTGAAGCAGCTCGTGACACCCAGTTTCCTGGTTCCACATCCCTTAAACAGTGCAGCAGGAGTCAGAACGTACCTACACCCCCATTTAAGGTGGAAACAGGAGAACTGGTGAAGGAGAAGCTGAGCTGATACTCACCTCCATCTCCTCCACTCTGTTCTTCACTTCATCTCCTCCACGCTCTTATTTACCTCCATCTCCTCCACTCTGTTCCTAACCTACATCTCCTCCACTCTCTTCTTCACCTCCATCTCCTCCACTCTGTTTATTACCTCCATCTCCTCCACTCTGTTTCTTCACCTCCATACTCCTCCACATCTGTTCTTATCTCTCTATCTCCTCCACAGCTGTCCTAACCTTCCTTCTCCTCACACTGTTCTTCACCTCCATCTCCTCCACTCTGTACGTCACCTCATCTCCTCCACTCTGTATCATATACACGCTCCATTCATCTCTCCACCTTTGTTCTTCACGCACTGCCTCCATCTCCCTCCCCACTCTGTTCTTCACAACATATCTCACTGCCTCCCTCTCCACTCTGATCTCACACACATGCCTCCATCCCTCCACTCTGATCTCTAACAAACACTGCCTCCACACCATCACTCATTTCCTTCACACACTGCCGTCCATCTCCTCCACTCTGAACTTCACCACACTGTCCTCTCCATGTTCCTCACTACTGATCTTCACACAGACTGCCTCCATCTTCCTTCCACTCTGACTTCACACACTGCCTACCATCTCCTCCACTCTGTTCTTCACACACTGCCCGTTCCATCTCCACCACATCTGTTCTTCACACTCGCCTCCATCTCCCCCACTCTGTTCTTCCCACACTGCCCTCCATCTCCTCCACTCTGTTCCTTTCACACACTGCCTCCATCTCCTCCACTCTGTTCTTCACACACTGCCTCCATCTCCTCCACTCTTTTTTGAGTTTTGTGGATTTGTGTAACTCCTGTCTGCTTTCGTTTAAAGTCAGATGGTTGTTTTTTATTAACACTTCAGAAACAACAGAAATCAGCAACTTACTAATTGCCAGGATGAACATGGAGAAGATTCCGACGACCTGCCATAGCCGGAGACCCCAGAAGACCACCGTCTCAGATGTGATAGGGTCTGGCTTCGGTGGGGGATCCGTGGGAAGGAGCTGAGGTGGGAAACACAAGAGAAATATGATCATTAATACCCACATTACTGTGACAATACTGTCTTTACAGCTTCAGTTCCTCTCAGAGACACAAGCTCAGCCTTAGAAGCTGCTTCTGCTTCTCACCATCCAAACAACCACAAACACATTCAGTGATGTTCAGTCTCTGGACTCTGGGGTGGTCAGTCCAGTCAGTGATGTTGAGGTTCTGGACTCTGGGGTTGTCAGTCCATTGTTCGGCTTCTTATTTTCTCAGTGAGGAGCTTCTTGAACAGCTACACATCCTTTCAGACCCACATGGTTAAGGTGTCTTTTCACAGTGGAGGGATGGACAGAAACACCTGTGGATGTTCTCAGTTCTGAAGGTGAAGCTTGATGTTCTCCTAGATCTCAAAGACCAAAGTGGTGTTTATCTAATGGGAGGACAGTCTTGGTGGGTCTAGCAGGTCTTCCAGGTGGTTGTTAGGAGTCTCGGTTTTCTCTATAGTTTTGATTAGTTTGTTGAACTGATGGTGTAATTTTCTCCAGGTGGATTATCGTATTTCTAATCACACAGATCTCTTGAAAGTAAAGAACTGATTCACTGTTTTCACCGTAAATTAAAATTAAATAAATTAAGTAAATTAATTCTGCTCACTATTATTCACTATGACAAATAAGTGCAAAAGAATAAACATCTGCCACATCTTAACTGATAAAACATAAACACATGTTTACTGTGTACACGAGCGCTCCACAGACCTCAGACCAGAATTACCCTGAACAGCCACAAGCCGCCATTATGCAAATGACATTATGCTGATTGGCTGTTGCTAGCTGGCTCTCGTTGTTAGCCTGTGTTAGCATATTTAAGATACTGGTTTAATCAGATGAGGCTAAAATAACACAATCAAAAATGATAATATATAATTTAATATACACGTATATATTATTCTAATTCAAGTCTCAGCCTCTCTTTCCATCTCTCCCTCTGTCTTCATCTCCCTCTCTCTCCCTTTCTGTCTCTCTCTCTCTCTCCCTCTCTCTCCCTTTCTGTCTCTCTGTCTCTCTCTCTATCCCTTCTGTTCCTCCTCTCTCTCTCCCTTTCTGTCCCTCTCTGTCTCTCTCTCCTCTCTTTCTTTCTCTCTCCCTCTCTCCCTTCTGTCTCTTCTCTCACTCCTCTCTCTCTCATCCCTTTCTGTCCTCACTTCCTCTCTCTCTCACCCTTTCTGTCTCTCTGTCTGTCTCTCTCTCTCTCTTCCTTTTCTCTCTCTCCTACTTTCTCCCTTTCGTCCTCTCCTCTCTCTCTCATCCCTCCTTCTCCCTTCTGTCCTCTCTCTCTCTCCCTATCATCACCTCTCTCTCCCATTTTCTTACTCTCTGTCTTCTGTCTCTCTCTCTCTCTCACGATCTCTCTCACTCTCCTCCCTCCTTCTCCCTTTCTGTCTCTCTGTCCTCTCTCTCTCTCTCCTCTCGATACTCTCATCTCTCTCGTCCTCTCTCCTCTCTCTTCCTTTCTCTCTCTCCCTCCTTCTCCCTTTCTGTCTCTCTGTCTCTCTCTCTCTCTCTCTCTCTCTCTGGTTCAGAGCTCTGTGACTGTTACTCAGTTAAAGGAGGGAATGAACGGAGAGGTAGAGCGACAGCAGGTGGGGTGTTTACTGTCAGAGCTGTGGGATCTGAGCGTACGGTCAGGAGTGACGACGTGTTTCAGAATTCTGAATAAATAAAACAAACAGATACAGCAAATGTCAAGTCATCTGTTTGGTTTATTTATTTATTCAACTGAAAGAGAGAGAGAAAGAGAGATAAAGAGAGAGATACAGAGAGATACACACAGAGAGAGATACAGAGAGATACACTCAGGGAGAGATACAGAGAGATACAGATAGATACACAGAGAGAGAGATACAGATAGATACACACAGAGAGAGATACAGAGAGATACAGATAAGATACACAGAGAAGAGAGATAACAGATAGATACACAAGCATAGAGAGATTCAGAGAGAAACAGATAGATTACACATGAGAGAGAGATACAGATAGATACACAGAGAGGAGAGATACAGATAGATACACAGATAGAGAGATACCTGGTGGGAATAGATACACAGAGAGAGGGATTCAGAGAGATTTACAGATAGATTACAACAGAGAGAGTGAGATTCAGATAGATCACACACAGAGAGAGATACAGATAGATACACACAGAGAGAGATACAGAGAGATACAGATAGATACACACAGAGAGAGATACAGATAGATACACACAGAGAGAGATACAGATAGATACACACAGAGAGAGATACAGAGAGATACAGATAGATACACAGAGAGAGATACAGATAGATACACACAGAGAGAGATACAGAGAGATACAGATAGATACACAGAGAGAGAGATACAGATAGATACACAGAGAGAGATACAGATAGATACACACAGAGAGAGATACAGAGATAACAGCTAGATACCCAGAGAGAGAGATACAAGATAGATACACAGAGAGAGAGATACAGAGCAGATACAATTAGATACACCAGAGTAGAAGATACAGAAGAAACACACAAGAATACAGAGAGATACAACCAGAGAGATACAGATAGATACACAACAGAGAGAGATACAGAGAGATAACACGAAGATACACAAGAAGATACAGATAGATACACATAGAGAGAGATACAGAGAGATACAGATAGATACACAGAGAGAGAGATACAGATAGATACACACAGAGAGAGATACAGAGAGATACACACAGAGAGAGAGATACAGATAGATACAGAGAGAGAGAGATACAGATAGATACACACAGAGAGAGATACAGAGAGATACACACAGAGAGATACACACAGAGAGATACAGTGAGAGAGAGATACAGAGAGATACAGATAGATACACAGAGAGAGAGATACAGATAGATACACAGAGAGAGAGATACAGAGAGATACACACAGAGAGATACACACAGAGAGATACAGTGAGAGAGAGATACAGAGAGATACAGATAGATACACAGAGAGAGAGATACAGAGAGATACACACAGAGAGATACACAGAGAGATACACACAGAGAGATACAGTGAGAGAGAGATACAGTGAGAGAGAGATACAGAGAGATACAGATAGATACACAGAGAGAGAGATACAGAGAGATACAGATAGATACACAGAGAGAGAGATACAGATAGATACACACAGAGAGAGGAATACAAGAGTAAACATATAGATTACACAGAGAGTGAGATAACAGAGAGATTACAGATGATATCACACAGAAGAGAGATACAGATAGATACACACAGAGAGGATACAGATAATAACACACAGAGAGAGATACAGATAGATACACAGAGAGAGAGATACAGATAGATACACAGAGAGAGAGATACAGATAGATACACACAGAGAGAGATACAGATAGATACACAGAGAGAGAGATACAGATAGATACACACAGAGAGAGATACAGATAGATACACAGAGAGAGAGATACAGATAGATACACAGAGAGAGAGATACAGATAGATACAGACAGAGAGAGGTACAGATAGATACACACAGAGAGAGATACAGAGAGATACAGAGAGATACAGAGAGAGAGAGATACAGATAGATACACAGAGAGAGAGATACAGTGAGAGAGAGATACTGAGAGATACAGATAGATACACAGAGAGAGAGATACAGAGAGATACAGAG
>CM038708.1:3253699-3283699 GCA_021613375.1 Megaleporinus macrocephalus | reverse complement strand
ACAGATTTTGTTGGGCTACATCTCGGTTCCTGACAGAAATTTTGATTGGGCAACCAGTCGCTAAAGAACAGAATTTTGTTGGGCTACAGTCCGGTTCAGAACAGAATTAGTTGGGCTAACAGTCGGTTCAGACAAGAATTTTTGTGGGCTACAGCCTGGATCAGGACAGAAATTATTGTTTGGGCTACAGTCGGCTAAGACATAATTTTGTTGGCTAACAGTCGGTTCATACAGAATTTTGTTGGGCTACAGACGGTTCAAGACAGAACTTTGTGGGCTACAGATTGGATCAGACAGAATTTAGTGGGCTACAGTCTGATTCAGACAGAAATTTGTTGGGCTACAAACAGCGTTCAGCACAGAATGTATGTTGCTACACGTCGGTTCAGACAGTTTATCCAAATATCAATCAGTTTTACTCAAATATCAATACTTCTACTTAGGTATTGATTCAGGCTACTTTCCCCACGTCTGCTTGTGACAGTAACACTTTCACACTAACATTAGGAATCAGGTATTTGCTGTTTCTAACAAACCATTGATTAGACTTCTGCAAGTATTTACAGCTAATCACATGTCTGGGACTTCCAGAAAGCCCAGAGTGGCTTTTTTCTTACCTACTCAAGACCTAAATGTGAATTTGCTTCTTCATCACTTTCCAGAAGTGACTAAAACATGTAAGATCTTCAGTCAAGCTCTAATCGGAAACTGTTTAAATGTCTTGACTGAAACATACTGTGTTGATGTTCAGGTCTATGTGAGGCCACAGTAGAGAAAGTGTGACAGATCCATTAACATCACAATCACAGTGCACCCGTGTGAGCTCAGCTGATTGACCGCTGACTGTTCGGATGACACCCACCCCCCCCCCCCCCCCTTTGGCAGAAAGCAGATTTATATTGACGTCTGCATCTCAATCAATACACACCGGCATTAGAACCTCTGTGCTCATCTACTGGGATTTCTCACCCTCCACTAAAAGCCGCTCATTGAAGAAGCATTAGTTTGCCGTTGCCGAGGTGAACCCACGGACCAGGGCTTTGGTTCGAGTGACTGGACACAGCAGGCCACCATGTTACCAGATGAGTGCAGCTCTTTACACTGCCTGACAAAAGTTTGGACACACCTACCTGAATATATATATATATATATATATATATATATATATATATATATATATATATATATATATATATATATATATATATATATATAGTTATAAATGTCTTTAGATCTGAATGTGTTGAGAGACGAGTGTAAACAGTGAAGTTGGAGCACATGTACACAAATATTACTAAAACAAACATTTGACTGTATTTAAATATAAAAATGAGAATGTATATTTTTGTAAGAGCTATAAAACAACCAAACCTGTTTATCAGAACAAGATCTCAGCATCTACACTATCTTCTTCAGTCCTGTTAGAGAAGCAGCTCATGTGGCTCCTCATGAAGCTGCTGGTCAGAATGTTCAAAGTATGTAAACCTGCATCAGAGCAAATGAGCTCATTTCTAAAAGACCCTCTAAACATTCTTTAAACACAACCAGATGTTTAATTCTGCTCCAGGAATAATTCCATACCGACTATTCTATAGTTCTGATCTCTTCACACTTATTCACTAATATTAGTACTATTAATATAGTACACATAAGGAGAACCTGGGGAGGTGTACCCACTTTTGAATGATAGTGTATATTTTTCTTTTTTCCCATTTTATGTACCAAAATGAGCCATAATTAATTTCCATACTAACATTTTTCATCCAGCCAAATTATATATGCAGTTTTTATTACTGCGCCTTTAAGACAGATGTGTAAATGTGTGGTTTGTTGTTAACTAAGTGTAACTAAGATACACATCGTCTACAGACACACTTCTGCATATTTTAATTCATAATTAAAAAATTAGCATTAATTATGGGACTTTCTACTGTATGTTTTTTGTCAAACTCATTAAATTAATAAAAATTGTGCGTAAAATGGAATAAATAATTGTGTTCTCTGTAGAGGATGAGTTATTTTCACTTGGTTTACGACTCATATATATGCAAATGAGCTCTACTCTGAAGATTTTGAAGATTTTACCCTTATTTTTATACACTAGGGAACAACAGTGTGTAATTGAACTACAAGCAGAACAAATTCTAGCTGGAGCAGGATCAGAACATCAGTCTCGCACAGTCGCCCTCCCCATCCCTGATACCAGCTCCTGGTTGATTGCTTGCCCTGGGGTTATCATCACACTGCTCACTTCTTCAAAGTCCACCAACCCAGTGACCCAACACAGCTTGAACAAAGTCTCCTGGCTAGGCAAGAACCATGACCAGCTTCCCTCGCCCCTGTCTCCAGGCCCAGTGTTTTCTTCCCGGGGGTCGACGACAGACCCCATCACTGCCAGGAAATGCAAGCTATGTGGGTTTGAGTCAAAACTTGTGTAAACCCCCACCACCGCTCCAACCAAGTGACTGAGAACCAAACCAGTGCCCCCACCTCACGTCAGCTCAGTTGCCGGTGTGTGACTTGAGTTGAATGGACCAATAGAAATGCTCCAAAATCACCAAATCACCATGATATATATATATATTTGTGTGTGTGTGTGTGTGTGTGTGTACACTACCACTCAAAAGTTTAGGATCACTTTAGAATTTCATTTCATGGAATTTTCATGCAATTCACAAACAATATTGTTTATTTCACAATGAATGTAAGTGTATCAGATGATTTTTACAGAATAAATATGTTTGTATTAAAGTCTATTTTTGTATAGAGGCTTATTTTACATATAGTTCTATTATCAGTAATTCTCAGTCCTCTGTCTAAATCTCCTGGTACGACCACCAATCCAAGTTAAGGATGTTATTGGACTAATTGGTTGTTAGGACACTCTTGATCAATTGTGATCACAGCTGAAAAACATTCTACTAATAAGTGAGTATAAAAGGGAACAACATTCTAGGTTAGTTTAGTATCTGAAGATCAGCAGTTGATGACTTGCTGACCGACTCACAATGACCAGAAAGAAACAACTTTCTTTAGAGACCCGTCAGTCCATTGTTGTGTTAAGGAAGAAGATACTCCATTAAAACAAGAACATTTCACTGTGATCTCAAACTTTTGAGCGCTAGTGTATATATATATATATATATATATATATATATATATATATATATATATATATATATATATATATATATATATATATATATTATAACCAACTGGCCTTATGCTGCAACTAACAGCTACTGAGTTTCTACTTCAGCACACACACCAAAACAAATACACACATCGGATCACATATATAAAACAATAAGACCTGATCTGCAGTCAGTTTGGTCACATGCTGAAAAAGAAAGTAGCCACAGAACCTGTGCAAGCTTTCGGACGGCAGCTGAACAGACCGTAACCAGCCAGAAACCAACAGAACACAAGGCGGGCTTCACAGACCGCGTGGACTGAAACCACATTCAGCTCCATCTGGAAAATCTGCTCTAAAGCTAAGCAGGCAGGTACGAGCAGCCATGCTTTGCGGTTGCAGCGGATGGTTGCAGTTAATACACACATCTGTCTTTAACCGTCCAATGACAGCGCAGCCTGCTGCAGCCACTTCACCTGCACTCGCCTAAGGACGCTCAATCCCAGCACAAAGAATCATAAAAATAAAGAAATGATAGTAGGCGGTGTTAGAAAGCACATGAAAGAGGCCACTCGTGCGAAATTCCTGACTCGCTGGGGGTCTCTGTGGGGGTCTCTCAGGGATTCAGCTCTCGGCTCTGTCCTGCTGGGAGGGAAACACCAATGTACCTCCACACAGAGTAAGAAATAATCTCCACTCTCTGCCAGAGCATCATTATTATTCTCCTCCTCCTCCTCCTCTCTCTCTGCAGTCATCCAGAGGCAGCTGTGAATGATCCTCAGATCAGTATGTTTCATGTTGTTTTATGCTGTGGGTCTCTATGACGGCCAGGGAAGATGATGATATGGACTTGCACGGACTTATACTACAAGAAAACAGTAAACAACACAGAGAATCTGTCTCAAACCCTAGTGAGTGTGTAAGTAGGCTGTCTAGGTAGTGAATGTGTAAGTAGGCTGTCTAGGTAGTGAGTGTGTAAGTAGGCTGTCTAGGTAGTGAGTGTGTAAGTAGGCTGTCTAGGTAGTGAGTGTGTAAGTAGGCTGTCTAGGTAGTGAATGTGTAAGTAGGCTGTCTAGGTAGTGAGTGTGTAAGTAGGCTGTCTAGGTAGTGAGTGTGTAAGTAGGCTGTCTAGGTAGCGAGTGTGTAAGTAGGCTGTCTAGGTAGTGAGTGTGTAAGTAGGCTGTCTAGGTAGTGAGTGTGTAAGTAGGCTGTCTAGGTAGTGAGTGTCTAAGTAGACTGTCTAGGTAGTGAGTGTGTAAGTAGGCTGTCTATGTAGTGAGTGTGTAGTAGGCTGTAGGTAGTGAGTGTAAGGCTGTCTAGGTAGTGAGTGTGTAAGTAGGCTGTCTAGGTAGTGAGTGTGTAAGGAGGCTGTCTAGGTAGTGAGTGTGTAAACAGATTACTGAGACGCTCTAGTTAGAGAGAGACTGTGTCATGGCTTGTTCCCGCCCACTGCAGCACGAGACCGGTGGTTTAGCTGGTTGCTAAGCTACCGGCCGGCATCCAAAACAATAGCGGAGGCTTAAAAATCTGCTAGCATAAATGCTAATGTCTGGAGTATAAAGTGTAAATGGTGAAGGACTCGTTACAGAGTTGATAATAAAATACTGTTTTGTGTGATTATATGACCAGAAACACATTAAAACTCCAGAGAATCAAAATAACTCACATTTTAAAACCACTTCACTGCTCCTAGATTAGCCTGCGCTGCATCATGGGATTGTTTTAGCGGCTGAGGAAGCGTTCAATACTTCTTTAAAATCAGGTCTAAATAAGGTTCCTCAGTAGACAGCATGTTTAAGGTATGTAAGAATTGGGACAGTCTACATGTCAGTAAAATGCTGTCTATGTAGACCCTCACTAGGTTTTGAGACAGACCCCTAGAAGAACACAACAGAGAAGTGTGTACAAAGTGCTCCTCGGTATTTAAGGGGCTGCCATGTTGGCTGTCTACTCCAGCACTGGCTAACTGCTGTCTTCTGCTGACCAGACACTTGAAGACTGTCTAAAGTCTGACACTCACAGTCTGAGAATCTTGCGGGGTCACTATCTGCATGACTGGACGCCTCCACAAAGTGAAACCCACCTTCTACACGCCAACACACACTCAAACAATCCTCAGACGAACCATACGGTCAGTAGGCTAATAGCATACATCGTAGCTGACAGCAGACCCTGTCCTCAGGTCAGTGTATATCAGGGGCTGCAGCAATTTCTGCCCACCGCTTTTCCTTCTCCACTCTGTTGTGGCATAAATGGGAAAAGACATCAAAGAGACGCTCTCGCTCGGTTCACTAGTCTGTTTTCCTACAGACCAACAGAACCAAGACTTTTTATGAGGCCTCCCCAGAACCTCCTCCTCCAAGTCTCACCTTTAGGGGTTCCATAAGATTAATTAGTGGTCCTGGACCTTCTATATATATATATCCACTGTCTAAATATTATAAAGGATATAAAGGACAGCTGTTGTGTTTACATTATATAGAAAAATGAAAACTCAGAAAATTGAGATATTTTGGACAGTGATGATCTATAGAATTATGTACAACCATTTTTGTTAATTTTAGTTTTTTTGACATCATTTGAACACGACAGCAGGCGTTTACACTGTGTGAAAGTTTACGATAAATGGTCCAATAGAAATGCTCCAAAATAGCTTGGAAGAAAATCTGGTTCCATTGACTCACACTGAAAAAAGTAGAGACATGTTGCCGTGTTGGAGGTACTAGTGTTTCTTTGGATATAGATGATATAGATGTAACTTTCGAGAGAACCTCAGATGTCAACAAATACAAAAACAAATGAACCCTTGTGCAAATCAAGCCCTGCCTCTCACTGGAAGCCCAGATAACCGGACTGAAGTTCTTATTTGAACAAATGTATAAGAACCAAGAATCAGTCCTCAGGGGACTTGACAGGCACTCCTGAATAAAATTCTGCTGTAATATTTTTATTAGACTGGCAGAAACTTGAAACTTGAATTCCGTCCATACTTCTGTTCATATATTACACACATCAATCTATATTTCATAGCCAAGCTCTTCAGTCATCTCAAAACAGACCTGCTTCTGTGGTTTCTGGCACAGTTTCTGTAAGCAAGTCTACTTGAGATTACGTAACGAGTCTACATTGTTTGAAGTAACTGAATAAATATGAGTTATTTATATTAAACCAAATCCGCTGTGATCTTCACTGACGTGGCTGCATGCGGGCGTTGGGGGTAACGGGGGCTGAAGCTCGTATTAAGCTCAGCAGATGTATAAAATCAAATGACTGTGTTTTAGAAAGAAATTAGCGAATCTTAATTTACACACTGCGCACGTCCTGCTGTCAGCGGTCGGCCGGCGCACATACTAATGAGGGTGGCATCTAAACCCGAAAGCGAGTGCCCTCTAAGAAGCTTATTTCAGGAACAACAGAAGCTCCTGAACGTGCCGTTAGCCACCAGAGTGGATTAGAATAGCGTCCGGGGCCCTGAAGAGCGGTAGCGTTATTGATTGTTCCTGTCGTTTCAGTCCGACACAATGTCTGCTTAGTAGAGAAGAACTGATCAACAGGACGGAGACATGTCGTGTTGTCTCTCAGACCTTCACTGACCTCCATATCAGCTCTTTAATAAGAGTCCTGCACCAGAAAGAGGTTAAACACTCAGCCTACAGAAGTTTAGCTCCACCCATTCAGTCTAAAGCAGTTTAGCTACACCTATTCAGTCTACAGCAGTTTAGCTCCACCCATTCAGTCTACAGCAGTTTAGCTCCACCCATTCAGCCTACAGCAGTTTAGCTCCACCAATTCAGCCTACAGCAGTTTAGCTCCACCAATTCAGTCTAAAGCAGTTTAGCTCCACCCATTCAGCTTATAGCAGTTTAGCTCCACCCATTCAGTCTAAAGCAGTTTAGCTCCACCCATTCAGTCTACAGCAGTTTAGCTCCACCCATTCAGTCTGCAGCAGTTTAGCTCCACCCATTCAGCCTACAGAAGTTTAGCTCCACCCATTCAGTCTACAGCAGTTTAGCCCCACCCATTCAGTCTACAGCAGTTTAGCTCCACCCATTCAGTCTACAGCAGGTTAGCTCCACCCATTCAGTCTAAAGCAGTTTAGCTCCACCCATTCAGCCTATAGCAGTTTAGCTCCACCCATTCAGCCTACAGCAGTTTTGCTCCACCCATTCAGTCTACAGCAGTTTAGCTCCACCCATACAGCCTACAGCAGTTTCGCTCTATCCATTCATCCTACAGCAGTTTAGCTCCACCCATTCATCCTACAGCAGTTTAGCTCCACCCATTCATTTTACAGCAATTTAGCTCCACCCATTCAGCCTACAGCAGTTTAGCTCCACCCATTCAGTCTAAAGCAGTTTAGCTCCACCCTTTCAGCCTACAGCAGTTTAGCTCCACCCATTCAGTCTACAGCAGTTTAGCTCCACCCATTCAGTCTACAGCAGTTTAGCTCCACCCATTCAGCCTACAGCAGTTTAGCTCTATCCATTCATCCTACAGCAGTTTAGCTCCACCCATTCAGTCTACAGCAGTTTAGCTCCACCCATTCAGTCTACAGCAGTTTAGCTCCACCTATTCAGCCTACAGCACTTTAGCTCCACCCATTCAGTCTACAGCACTTTAGCTCCACCCATTCAGTGTAATAATAATAATTAGTAATAATAATAATAATTAGTAATAATAATAATAATAATAATAATAATTAGTAATAATAATAATAATAATAATAATAATAATAATAATTAGTAATAATAATAATAATAATAATAATTAGTAATAATAATAATTAGTAATAATAATAATAATAATAATAATAATAATTAGTAATAATAATAATAATAATAATAATTAGTAATAATAATAATTAGTAATAATAATAATAATAATAATAATAATAATTAGTAATAATAATAATAATAATAATAATAATAATAATAATAATAATTAGTGGTGCAACAACGTCAGCCGGCCTCGTGTCGGGAACAGCGGCTCCAGATCACACACTTCAGCTTTATTGAGTTTTGTCCTCCGCTCGTCCTGTAGCGGCGCAGACACACGGAGACAGTTACAGCCATTACACAGCTCAGCCTGACACATACACACAGCTGCCTTCTCTTCAAGCGAGCTAATATGCTAATCGACAGCTAGCACGTCCAGCTCAGCGGCTCTGAGTTATATTGGACATAATGACATAATGATACGCGCTCAGAGCACCTGCTTCTCTCCTCCGCAGAATACACACAAACACCTCCACTGTTGATCTAGCGCTCCGCTGAGGACAGTCATTAACGGAGGTCGCCGGGTTCCGCAGGGGCTCCTGCTTCTCTCCTGCTCGCTTTAATGATAAGATGCAATATTTGTACATGTTGTTTATCCCTGTGGCCTCATGCTGAGAAGGTGCATCACACCTGTGCCTACCTGCAGTAGCTGTACAGGCAGCTAGTGTTTACTACACCTGTTATCATCATCAATCAGGAGCACGCCTGATCTACGTTCCTGAAACTGCATTCCACTTAATTAGGAGTTACAGGCACCCAAATAAACGGGCGGTGGGCTTCAGGAAACTTCTTGAGCTCTTTATGTTTCTTAAATCTTAATTTTCATATTTAAGATCAAATAAATCACAGCAGATCCTTACATTTGAGTTTAAAGATCTACCATCTACAGAGAACACACCAAACCTGGCTAAGAAAGGTTTAGATATAGTTTTAGATACAGAACCAAAATAGTGCCCTATATTGCACACATGCCCTGCTCTTCTCTAGGGCCCCCTGGTAGGGGCTCTTAAACCAGGGCCCTCTAAAATTATGCCCCCCTCTTTCCTAGGACCCCTAATAGCCAGAAGTCGAAGTCAGAGCAGTGCCACCACGCCTAGTCCATTTTCATAAGCATGGCTAGGGGCCTTAAAAGCATGGCATGGGCCCAGAAACATGGCTAGGGCCCCCAAAAGCATGGCTAGGGGCCCCAAATACATTGCTAGGGGCCCAAAAAGCATGGCTAGGGCCGCCAAGAGGCCCTGGGGTCAAAGTCCCTAAAAGTCTGAGGAAAATAAAAACATATTGTATCATAAATATTGATAGGCATCGCAAAATGTTTTGGGCCAGAGCCCTCCGAGGCCCCCTGACCTCAAGGGCCCCTGGGAGCCGGCCCCCCTGGCCAGGTCAGTAATCCAGCCATGAGTATAACATAGTATTGGGCATTACCTCAAAATAGTACGCTATACAGTATATAAGGCATAGCTTGGACACAGCTTAGTATTGTATATTAACCAGTACACTGTACTATATAGTGAACATGACATCATACTGGACCTGAACATACTGCAGTATGTAGGAAATATGTTTGGACAAAGCCCAAAATAGTGCACTGATGCTGAGCCAGTCCTGATGCTGAAGGAAGTGCTGCTGTACGACCCGTAATGCTCAATAACCCAGATTATTATCTAACGCAATTAACCAAATCCATCACTCTGCTACAAGAACGTGCTCAGAAACGTGTTTCAGAAAGCGCCTGCTTCAGGGCTGAGGATGACCCAGTTCATTATCTGTGTACCTTCTGAACTAACGGGGAAAAGAAATTAAGTTGGAAGATAAAAGGTCAGACCCTCCGCTGCAGCGCGACTGCGTGATATTTACCCTCCTGCATAAATCACTGTTTACTTCTAATCTACCTCACACTCACACGTCATCACTGTCACAACTGGCTCGTTCTGGATAATAAATGTTTGCATCAACAATTAAAAACAAAGTCGTTTCGGACTTTATTAATAAAAGAGTTTGATGTAGAATGTAAACATTGCTAAAGTTTTGAAATCGCACATTCACCAGTTTTATGGTCCATATATGGAAACCTCTAGAAAGCTTGAAACCAGACTAGAATACTGTAAACTCTATTCTACTGCGTTTAACAGTTTATTATAATTCTCCAACATCCAAACCCACTGTGGAGATCTACTCCAGAACACCTCAGCCATTCTAGAACTCTCTAGATCATTCTGAACGCCACAAACAGTTCTAGAATTAACTGAGTCACAACAGAACGTTGTGCTCTAAAGTCTTCCAGAAACCTTTACTAGCTGCCCATGAGAGGACCACCTGCATTTAGAAGGCCATCTTACCCTTCTTACCCCATCTTAACCCTTAGGACTCTTATTGGTATAGTGTAGGGGGGTTACTCAGGTGGGGAATTGAACTCCTGGACTCTTATTGGTATAGAGTAGGGGGCTTACCCAGGTGGGGAATTAAACCCCAGTCTACAGCATGGAAGGAAGCAGTGTAACCCACCACACTATACCAACCACTCTTTAAACCAACACTGCCAGAACTGACCATTGACTCAAAACCAATAGTACAAAAACCAGGCTGTTACTAAAATCTCCTGGCTGGGTAGGACTTCCACTATCACTCAGGAGTGCAGGATAGCATGTGCTTCACCCCAGTGACTACCAGTTGCAGATGATTGTGGCCCTGCTGGGGTTTGGAAGCAGGTTATCTGGATAATGGTCTTACTTTGTCACTCATGTTATCTGTAAATATATTCTTCAGAGTTTCTGACTTTTTATTGTGTATATTGTATATACTGTGGTGTTTATTTTGTACTATTGTTTATACTGAGTGCATTTCTTTTCCTTTGCTGCCATAACACTGTGAATTTCTTCACTGTGGGACTAATAAAATATTATCTCGTCTCTTTGCAAGCCAACATGTCCTGAATATTAAAAAAAAAAAAATGAAAAAGACAACACAGTAGTGTTCTTAGTACTGAGGCTAACCACGTTGGTCTAACTAAAATCAACGTTGTTAAAGTTATAGTTCCTAAAATAAAAAACTAAGTGTCCCAGGTTTGTTCTGGAGCATGAGTGCTAATGTGCTAATGTGCTAATGTGGGCCACGTTAAAAAATGTGCCTTTCAACAGAATATCTACACAAGTTAGAAACCTAACCCGCTATTCCCAACCTGTCCTATCTCCTAAAACTAATTTGTACTTGAAGGGGCGATAGTGAGTAGTGTGGAGTGGAATCAGTCCAAAAGGTGAGGATGAGGAAGTAGCTCTGCTGCCCTGACACCTTATTCTAACCTCTTGTCAATCATGTTGAAGGTGCTGCTCCTGATCAGATCATTTAGAAACAGGCAGCCAATGAAAGAACAGTAAACACAACCATGGCTGAAGCTCTTGGGAAGCGAGCGCTGCTGGTGAGAAACTATGTTCAGCAGCAACAAAAGAAGAGATATAAACAGAAGTAGAAGAAGAGAGAAGAGTTGATTCACCACCGGAGACGCTCTGAAGTATGGGTTCTTCTGGCATGCTCTGGTGCCCCCCCCCCCCTGTTGCTTTGGAGTACAAATTTAACAGCTTCTAATTCCAGAACAGGTCCTAGAAGACTACGCTAAGGTATTCTTAGGTGTGTGTGCATGCGGTGAGCTTGGTGACTCAGACTGTTCAGTAAAGCATGCCTGCTTTGTTCTGGATGCTGGTTTACTATCGAGATCTTCCGTAACAGCTGCTGATGCAGTTAGAGAAGGTAGGTAGGAAACCCAGCATCTGTCATTACGGCACCTTCTAGCCTCCGCCGGCGCCTGCCAGAGCCGTAATAGCGGCGGTGAGTGTTGGCGAGTGTGGAGGTGTTGGGTAGCGTGGTGTGCAGGTGCTGTGAGAATGAGCGTTATCTTACCGCCGGGTCAGGAACCTGCGCCGCTGCGTTGAAGAAATAGTGGGACACCAGAACCGCCCCGGCGCTGACCAGCAGCGGCACCAGAGCCGGGGGAGGATGGGCAGGCCGCTCGGACGCCATCATCTCGCTCTCTCTTTCTGTCCCTGTGTGCTCGCTCGCCCCTCCCTACCTCTCTCTCTCTCTCCGCTGGGCAGGACCACTGCGACAGGGGCTGATTGATAGTGGGACGGGCCGAAGCTGCCAAGCTCCTCTGTTTTCTTCTCAACTTCTCTGTTTTCCCATCTTCTCCTCTGTTTTCTTCCTCCTTTGATCCTCCTGTTGTTCCTCCACACTCACTCCTCTCATTCCTCCTCTTTCTGCTCTTCTTTTCACTCGTCCACGCGCCAGGTTCCTTCTCTTCCGCAGCGGCCAAGGCCGGCCCCTCGGTGAAGGGCCATTAATTAATTAGCGGCTCTAGTGTGGTTTACAGCCCGGGCTGCTAGGAATTGTGGGGGTTTTATGGCTGAGCGGAGGGGGGAGGGAGCAGGTTGGAGTCAGGAGGAACAGCTGGTGGGGGTTTAGGTGTCGCGGCGTGGGAGGAATAGAGTTTGAACATGTGCTGAAACAACAACAGACACTGCGCTAGCTCTCTCTCCGCGCTGCTCTCAGACCAGCTGACGTATAGAAACAATCATTTCATGAACACGCGCTTCACTCAGGACTCGGTTAAGAATACTTGGTGTCTCTGTGAGTGAAATATCACTGCCGTCCAATGAAAACCAAGTATCTTATTTTTTTCAGATTTTCACTTTTCAACATAATCTGAACCGTACAATCATTTTTTACATTGGCTCAAAATTTCATGATGACTGGACCAATAGAAATGCCCCAAATCTGCTTTAAACAAAATAGCTTTACTTTGACTTCCATTGAAAGTAAAGAAGGTTTTTGTCCTCTCCTGTAAAGGTAATATTTTGGCCATACTTGTAGTGACCATATTTAATATATGTTACTATAGGGTTGTTTAAAGCTGGTAATTAGATTTTTTATTTTAATTATGTCCACACATTTTTTTAAAGTGGTCATTTTATCAATAGTCTCACAATATTGGTAGTTTATTTAAAGCTCATTTCTTAAAACCAACAAAAAATAATAATAAATAATAATTCTGCTCTACTAGAAAATCCTGATGAAGAATATCCGGCCATCAGTTTGTGACCTTAAGCTCAAGTGCACAATGGACAATGATCCGAAGCATGCCAGTCTGATCTTCTGAATGACTAAAAAAAGGTAAATGAAAGTTTTGGAGTGGCCTACTCAATGTCCCGGACTTAAATACGATTGAGCTTTCACCCAAACAACAAGCTGGACTGGTCAGTTAACACCACTGCACTTTACAGAAAAGGCCGGAGCAGACTCTACCTACTGAGGACACTGAGGTCATTTGAAGTTCAGGGAGAACTTTGGCACAGTGGTGGATCTGCCATCCTTTACGGAGTAGTATGTCAGGGCGGCAGCATCTCGACAGCAGAGAAGAAGAGACTGGACAAACTCTTAAGAAGGTGTGGCTCTGTCCTGGGAAGCCCCCTAGACCCAGTGCAGGTGGTGGGAGACAGGAGGATGTTAGCCAAGCTGGCGTCCATGCTGGAGAATGACTCCCACCCCATGCAGGAGACTCCAGCAACACTGGGCAGCTCCTTCAGCGACAGGCTGCTTCACACCCAGTGTGTGAAAGAGCAGCATCACAGGTCCTTCCTTCATATACACAGCAGACTATATACACACACACTTAAACTCTACACACTTACAGAAAATAGAAATATTTCAGTGTTACATAATGTGCAGTATTTTTCCATTACCCTGTGCAATTAAGAAGCAACTTTTATTTTTTATTTATAATTTTTTTTCATTTTTTTATTTATTATTTGTAAATAAAATCTTAGGAGTTCTTGATTTTTTATTATTTATATTGTATATACTGTACTGTTTATTTATCTATTTTTGTACTGCCTTGCTATCCCTTTGTTACACTGTGAATTTCCCCACAGTGGGTCTAATAAATCTTATCTTATCTTATCTTATCTTTACAGGATATTGGTGGTAAGAAGAGTTTAATAGAACACAAACAAGCATAAGAAGAAAACAGAAGAAAGTCATAGAAATGATAGAAAAACCATTGAAAACCCCCTGATGAGCAAGCCATAGGCGACAGAGGCGAGGAAAACTCCCTCAGAACTGGAGGAAGAAACATTGGGAGGTACCAAAACTCACAAGAGGGGACCCATCCTCCTCTGATCAAACTACTCAAACAGTACTGATAATGACTGTACCACTAAAACAATTCTGCAAAGAGGAGTCGCCGAAAAACCCCTCCGCAGAGACGTGAAAGATTCAGTGTTGTTGCACAACCAGGTGGCACAAGCAGTCATTAGGTTTAGGAGGCAATTACTTTTTCACAGCACTGTATATTGACTAGACTTACAATCTATTAATTTGCCAATGCTACCATTGTTTACACACACACACACACACACACACACACACACACACACAATGCTGTTACATGATGTTTGCTAGGTCGTTGCTAGTTGATGCACTGCTAAGTTATAGCTACTGTGCTGGGAAGTTGTTAATGTGTTCCAGGTGGTTGCTAGTGATACAAGCTCTCCCAGTTAGACTGGACATGCTGGACATACTTGAATTTGTTGCTGTCAAATTGGAAAACAACTGTATTAGTGGAAACAGTCCTGCAGGAAAATAAGAAGAAATGAAAGAACATAAGTCCAACAGAGTTACTGCCGAATCAATTCTCATTACTGGGACCAGCTGCTGATCTCAAAACACCACGTGCTCAGTCCATGCCATGTTCTGAGTGAACTGGAGCATTGCTGTCTCACAGTGACGTAGCTGCTTCACCGCTGAGGGTGTAATGTATTGTTTTACCTGGGCGCACGCCGGCCTCTCGAATAAACTCATTTAGAATTCAGCAGAGGAATGAAACCTGATCACGCTGTGTTTAACGCTGTGGCTGTTTTTATCACTTTGTGAGGTCCAAAAACCAACAACGCTGACCCAGACCTGAGCACTTACTCACATAAAAAAAGCAGAAAAAAGTAGCCAAAGCTGATCTTGCATGATTAAACAGGTAAACAGAGTCATTGAGAGAAGTTCAGAGTGAAACTCTTCTAGAAACGACCAGAGCTGGTCACAGTGGTGGAGAATGGAACCAGACGTCCACCTCTAAAAGCTCCTCACAGAAATTCTTACAGTAGATGTTATAAATACACTGTCTGATTCTGAGACGCTGTTTATGATAGTTTAGAGAAGATCTCAGTCTTAAACTCCATTCATGGTGGAGGGATACATGCAGGACGCTGTGAGGTTCAAATAGTCCCCAAAGAAAACATAGTATTTTCAGATCTTCCACATACCACCACTGTAAACACCATCACCACCATTGTAAACACCATCACCACCACTGTAAACACCATCACCACCACTGTAAACACCATCACCACCATTGGAAACACCATCACCACCACTGTAAACACCATCACCACCACTGTAAACATCATCACCACCATCACCACCACTGTAAACATCATCACCACCATCACCACCACTGTAAACGTCACCACCACGGTAAGCAATATCATAACCACTGTAAACATCACCATCACCATTGTTAACATCATCACCACCACTGTAAACACCATCAACACCACCACTGTAAACATCACCACCACCACTGTAAACATCATCACCACCACTGTAAACACCATCACCACCACCACTGTAAACACCATCGCCACCACTGTAAACACCATCACCACCACAATAAACATCATCACCACCAATGTAAACCCCATCACCACCACTGTAAACATTATCACCACCACTGTAAACACCATCACCACGACCACTGTAAATATCATCACCAACACTGTAAACACCATCACCACCACTGTAAACATTATCACCACCACTGTAAATACCATCACCACGACCACTGTAAACATCATCACCACCACTGTAAACACCATCAACACCACCACTGTAAACATCATCACCACCACTGTAAACACCATCACCACCACTGTGAACATTATCACCACCCTTGTAAACACCATCACCACCACCACTGTAAACACCATCACCACCACCACTGTAAACACCATCACCAACACTGTAAACACCATCACCACCACTGTAAACATCATCACCACCACTGTAAACACCATCACCACCACCACTGTAAACATCATCACCAACACTGTAAACACCATCACCACCACTGTAAACATTATCACCACCACTGCAAACACCATCACCACCACCACTGTAAACACCATCACCACCACAGTAAACATCATCACCACCACTGTAAACACCATCACCACCACCACAGTAAACATCATCACCAACACTGTAAACACCATCACCACCACTGTAAACATTATCACCACCACTGTAAACACCATCACCACCACTGTAAACACCATCACCACCACTGTAAACATCATCACCACCACTGTAAACACCATCACCACCACTGTGAACATTATCACCACCACTGTAAACACCATCACCACCACCACTGTAAACACCATCACCACCACCACTGTAAACATCATCATCACCACTGTAAACACCATCACCACCACCACCACCACCACTGTAAACACCATCACCACCACCACTGTGAACACTATCACCACCACCACTGTGAACACCATCACCACCACTGTAAACATCATCACCACCACTGTAAACACCATCACCACCACTGTAAACATCATCACCACCACTGTGAACACCATCACCACCACTGTAAACATCATCACCACCACTGTAAACATCATCACCACCACTGTAAACACCACCACCACTGTGAACACCATCACCACCACTGTAAACATCACCACCACCGTAAACATCACCACCACCACTGTAAACACCATCACCACCACTGTAAACATCACCACCACCACTGTAAACACCACCACCACCACTGTAAACACCATCTGATCCAAAAACCCACTCAGCCTCTGTTTACACACTCAATTATGTAGAAAATACTCTGTAGGCCTGAATGGATAGATGTGTTCAGAGAGACACACAGCTGGAGATCATGTGAGGTAGAAAAGGTTTAAACGGCCCTGGCTGACCTGGTCACTTACCCAGCACTGAGCCTGCAGCTCACTAAGCTTCCATCAACCTTCTGCATGTTTTACAAGCAGCTACATATCATATCAGGAGTGTTCAGTGTTTCACTCTTTACCTTCATTACAGCTTCAGTTCCTCTCAGAAACACAAGCTCAGCCTCAGAGTCTGCTTCTGCTTCTTACCATCCAAACAACCACAAACACACTCAGTGGTGTTAAGGTTCTTCACTCTGGGATGGTTAGTCTATTCAGTGGTGTTAAGGTTCTTCACTCTGGGATGGTTAGTCTATTCAGTGGTGTTGAGGTTCTTCACTCTGGGATGGTTAGTCTATTCAGTGGTGTTGAGGTTCTTCACTCTGGGATGGTTAGTCTATTCAGTGGTGTTGAGGTTCTTCACTCTGGGATGGTTAGTCTATTCAGTGATGTTGAGGTTCTGGACTCTTGCGTGTTCTAACCCAAGAGAACACACTGATCTTACACATTAGCTAACATAAGCTACAACAGCAAAAGAGATGGAACAAACATTCTCCAGAACAACTAAGGTTAGCAACACACAAGCTATTGCTAATGAGAACTGAGTGATCCTCACAATTAGCCTGCTAACATTAGCAACAGCTATTCCTAATGAGAACTGAGTGATCCTCACAATTAGCCTGCTAACATTAGCAACAGCTATTCCTAATGAGAACTGAGTGATCCTCACAATTAGCCTGCTAACATTAGCAATGGCTATTCCTAAAGAGAACTGAGTGATCCTCAAAATTAGCCTGCTAACATTAGCACTACAACAGCAATTGCTAATGACAGCTGGGTGATCTTCTCTATTAGCTAGCTAGCATTAGCAACACTATTGCTAATGAGAGCAGACTGATAATTACTATTACCTGGCTAGCAATAGCAACAGCTTTTCCTAATGAAAGCTGAGTGTTCCTTACTATAAGCTCGCTAGCATTCGCAACAGCTATTGCTAATGAGAGCAGAGCAATACTTACTATTAGCTAGCTAACATTAGCCACAGCTATTTCTTATGAGAACGGAGTGATCCTCACCATTAGCGCGCTAGCATTAGCAACAGCTATTCCAAACTATAGCTAATTCTGGAAGTGCCAGCTGGACAATAAAGCAGCAGTGTGGTCACTTTACGTTAGCTAATATGGGCTAATTTTACTGGTAGCAAGCAAACTCGGACATGACCTGGCTGGCCAGCTGGAAGTATCGGGCTATCGGGTGGCTGATTTTTTTTGGCATGTAATTGTAAGGAGGAGAATGTACAGATAATGGAGTGTAAATGTAAGGAGTATAAAGTACTGATAATGGAGTGTAAATGTAAGGAGTATAAAGTACTGATAATGGAGTGTAAATGTAAGGAGTAGAAAGTACAGATAATGGAGTGTAAATGTAAGGAGTAGAAAGTACTGATAATGGAGTGTAAATGTAAGGAGTAGAAAGTACAGATAATGGAGTGTAAATGTAAGGAGTAGAAAGTACAGATAATGCAGTGTAATTGTAAGGAGTAGAATGTACAGATAATGGAATGTAAATGTAAGGAGTAGAAAGTACTGATAATGGAGTGTAAATGTAAGGAGTAGAAAGTACTGATAATGGAGTGTAAATGTAAGGAGTAGAAAGTACTGATAATGGAGCGTAAATGTAAGGAGTAGAAAGTACAGATAATGGAGTGTAAATGTAAGGAGTAGAAAGTACAGATAATGGAGTGTAAATGTAAGGAGTATAAAGTACTGATAATGGAGTGTAAATGTAAGGAGTATAAAGTACAGATAATGGAGTGTAAACGTAAGGAGTATAAAGTACTGATAATGGAGTGTAAATGTAAAGAGTAGAAAGTACTGATAATGGAGCGTAAATGTAAGGAGTAGAAAGTACTGATAATGGAGTGTAATTGTAAGGAGGAGAATGTACAGATAATGGAGTGTAAATGTAAGGAGTATAAAGTACTGATAATGGAGTGTAAATGTAAGGAGTATAAAGTACTGATAATGGAGTGTAAATGTAAGGAGTAGAAAGTACAGATAATGGAGTGTAAATGTAAGGAGTAGAAAGTACTGATAATGGAGTGTAAATGTAAGGAGTAGAAAGTACAGATAATGCAGTGTAATTGTAAGGAGTAGAATGTACAGATAATGGAATGTAAATGTAAGGAGTAGAAAGTACTGATAATGGAGTGTAAATGTAAGGAGTAGAAAGTACTGATAATGGAGTGTAAATGTAAGGAGTAGAAAGTACAGATAATGGAGTGTAAATGTAAGGAGTATAAAGTACTGATAATGGAGTGTAAATGTAAGGAGTATAAAGTACAGATAATGGAGTGTAAACGTAAGGAGTAGAAAGTACTGATAATGGAGTGTAAATGTAAGGAGTAGAAAGTACTGATAATGGAGCGTAAATGTAAAGAGTAGAAAGTACTGATAATGGAGTGTAAATGTGAGGAGTAGAAAGTACAGATAATGAAGTGTAAATGTAAGGAGTAGAAAGTACTGATAATGGAGTGTAAATGTAAGGAGTAGAAAGTACTGATAATGGAGCGTAAATGTAAGGAGTAGAAAGTACAGATAATGGAGTGTAAATGTAAAGAGTAGAAAGTACAGATAATGGAGTGTAAATGTAAGGAGTATAAAGTACTGATAATGGAGTGTAAATGTAAGGAGTAGAAAGTACAGATAATGGAGTGTAAATGTAAGGAGTAGAAAGTACTGATAATGGAGTGTAAATGTAAGGAGTAGAAAGTACAGATAATGCAGTGTAATTGTAAGGAGTAGAATGTACAGATAATGGAATGTAAATGTAAGGAGTAGAAAGTACTGATAATGGAGTGTAAATGTAAGGAGTAGAAAGTACTGATAATGGAGTGTAAATGTAAGGAGTAGAAAGTACTGATAATGGAGCGTAAATGTAAGGAGTAGAAAGTACAGATAATGGAGTGTAAATGTAAGGAGTAGAAAGTACAGATAATGGAGTGTAAATGTAAGGAGTATAAAGTACTGATAATGGAGTGTAAATGTAAGGAGTATAAAGTACAGATAATGGAGTGTAAACGTAAGGAGTAGAAAGTACTGATAATGGAGTGTAAATGTAAGGAGTATAAAGTACTGATAATGGAGCGTAAACGTAAAGAGTAGAAAGTACTGATAATGGAGTGTAAATGTGAGGAGTAGAAAGTACAGATAATGAAGTGTAAATGTAAGGAGTAGAAAGTACTGATAATGGAGTGTAAATGTAAGGAGTAGAAAGTACTGATAATGGAGTGTAAATGTAAGGAGAAGAAAGTACTGATAGTGGAGTGTAAATGTAAGGAGTAGAAAGTACATATAATGGAGTGTAAATGTAAGGAGTAGAAAGTACTGATAATGGAGTGTAAATGTAAGGAGTAGAAAGTACTGATAATGGAGTGTAAATGTAAGCAGTAGAAAGTACAGATAATGGAGTGTAAATGTAAAGAGTAGAAAGTACTGATAATGGAGTGTAAATGTAAGGAGTAGAAAGTACTGATAATGGAGTGTAAATGTAAGGAGAAGAAAGTACCGATAGTGGAGTGTAAATGTAAGGAGTAGAAAGTACATATAATGGAGTGTAAATGTAAAGAGTAGAAAGTACAGATAATGGAGTGTAAATGTAAGGAGTAGAAAGTAAAGATAATGGAGTGTAAATGTAAGGAGTAGAAAGTACAGATAATGGAGTGTAAATGTAAGCAGTAGAAAGTACAGATAATGGAGTGTAAATGTAAGGAGTAGAAAGTACTGATAATGGAGTGTAAATGTAAGGAGTAGAAAGTACTGATAATGGAGTGTAAATGTAAGGAGAAGAAAGTACTGATAATGGAATGTAAATGTAAGGAGTAGAAAGTACTGATAATGGAGTGTAAATGTAAGGAGTAGAAAGTACTGATAATGGAGTGTAAATGTAAGGAGTAGAAAGTACAGATAATGAAGTGTAAATGTAAGGAGAAGAAAGTACAGATAATGGAGTGTAAATGTAAGGAGTAGAAAGTACTGATAGTGGAGTGTAAATGTAAGGAGTAGAAAGTACTGATAGTGGAGTGTAAATGTAAGGAGTAGAAAGTACTGATAATGGAGTGTAAATGTAAGGAGTAGAAAGTACTGATAGTGGAGTGTAAATGTAAGGAGTAGAAAGTACTGATAATGGAGTGTAAATGTAAGGAGTAGAAAGTACTGATAATGAAGTGTAAATGTAAAGAGTAGAAAGTACAGATAATGGAGTGTAAATGTAAGGAGTAGAAAGTACTGATAATGGAGTGTAAATGTAAGGAGTAGAAAGTACTGATAGTGGAGTGTAAATATAAGGAGTAGAAAGTACTGATAGTGGAGTGTAAATGTAAGGAGTAGAAAGTACAGATAATGAAGTGTAAATGTAAGGAGTAGAAAGTACTGATAATGGAGTGTAAATGTAAGGAGTAGAAAGTACTGATAGTGGAGTGTAAATGTAAGGAGTAGAAAGTACTGATAGTGGAGTGTAAATGTAAGGAGTAGAAAGTACTGATAATGGAGTGTAAATGTAAGGAGTAGAAAGTACTGATAGTGGAGTGTAAATGTAAGGAGTAGAAAGTACTGATAATGGAGTGTAAATGTAAGGAGTAGAAAGTACTGATAATGAAGTGTAAATGTAAAGAGTAGAAAGTACAGATAATGGAGTGTAAATGTAAGGAGTAGAAAGTACTGATAATGGAGTGTAACTGTAAGGAGTAGAAAGTACTGATAGTGGAGTGTAAATATAAGGAGTAGAAAGTACTGATAATGGAGTGTAAATGTAAGGAGTAGAAAGTGCTGATAATGGAGTGTAAATATAAGGAGTAGAAAGTACTGATAATGGAGTGTAAATGTAAGGAGTAGAAAGTACTGATAGTGGAGTGTAAATATAAGGAGTAGAAAGTACTGATAGTGGAGTGTAAATGTAAGGAGTAGAAAGTACAGATAATGAAGTGTAAATGTAAGGAGTAGAAAGTACTGATAATGGAGTGTAAATGTAAGGAGTAGAAAGTACTGATAATGGAGTGTAAATGTAAGGAGTAGAAAGTACAGATAATGGAGTGTAAATGTAAGGAGTAGAAAGTACTGATAATGGAGTGTAAATGTAAGGAGTAGAAAGTACTGATAATGGAGTGTAAATGTAAGGAGTAGAAAGTACAGATAGTGGAGTGTAAATGCAAGGAGTAGAAAGTACTGATAATGGAGTGTAAATGTAAGGAGTAGAAAGTACTGATAATGGAGTGTAAATGTAAGGAGTAGAAAGTACTGATAATGGAGTGTAAATGTAAGGAGTAGAAGTAAAAAGTCAGCTGAAAAATAATTACTCCAGTAAAGTATAAATAACCAACATTTCTACTTTAGTAAAGTAACAAAGTATTTGTACTTCATTACTTGATACCTCTGGAGATGGGAGGCTGATAACATCTTGCCAGAACTGCTAAACGGGTTTACAGAATTATCAGCTGGACGTATCTAACGTCAGTCCCAGTTCAGTCCAATCTTCCAGCGGCACGGTTTCACTCCTGTCAGATTTCCTCTCAGAGCACATGACCGGCGCGGCTCTCTCCGCCAGGACTCCAGAGAAATAAGCCCCTCTCAAACTAAACGAGTTCTGCCGTAACAGATGGTGGTCTGTTCATGAAGGGCTTGTGGAGAGCTTCAGAGATCTGGCTGCAGTAATTCCGGAGCGCCGCAGCCCGCATCCGTCTGCGCTCCGAGGAAAGCCTCGCACAAAGGCGACAGCAACAATGAACACAATCACAAGTCCTGTGAATTTCAATCTTCTGCTTCCACACTTCAGCGGCGTCCTCGAGCACGAGTGACTGATCCTTCAGCCGACACCGAAACCCATCAGCCCAAACCTTAATTCCCTCCATACACGAGAGAAAAACATATTTATTTCTAATAATATATAAAACCATCCACCCAAACAGTGATTAGAAACCATACACCTAGCAACCACTTCATCACCAGCTCACTGTCCACTGTATCAGCTCCACTGACCATACAGGACCTCCACTCACTGTCCACTGTATCAGCTCCACTGACCATACAGGACCTCCACTCACTGTCCACTGCATCAGCTCCACTGACCATACAGGACCTCCACTCACTGTCCACTGTATCAGCTCCACTGACCATACAGGAGCTCCACTCACTGTCCACTGTATCAGCTCCACTGACCATACAGGACCTCCACTCACTGTCCACTGTATCAGCTCCACTGACCATACAGGACCTCCACTCACTGTCCACTGTATCAGCTCCACTGACCATACAGGAGCTCCACTTACAGACTGTAGTACATCTGATTCTCTGTATACTTTATTACTCTGTTCTTTAATTATCAGGACCCCCACAGGACCACCACAGAGCAGATACTATTAGGGAGGTGGGTCATGCTCAGCACTGCAGTGACACTAACATGGTGGTGGTGGTGTGTTAGTTAGTGTGTGTTGTGCTGGTGTGAGTGGATCTGTTTAAACACCTCCTCAGTGTCACTGCTGGACTGAGAATCGCCCACCAACCAAAACTATCTAGACAGCTGCTCCTCTACAAACAGGTACAGGAACAGAGCATATCACTGAAGCGAACAATGATGGATGATGTACCAGGAGATACTAGAGTAGAATGTTGTCCAACAGGCAGAGGTGACAGGAGTGGCATCTAAAAAGGGAGGAGGAGCTAAAATGGTGCCGTGAATTTTTATAGTGGGACAAAATGTGGTTGGCAGTATATATTGTCTTAGTCCCCGCTCCCCAGTTACAGTTTCTATTTCCCAAACGCTGTAGCTGAGCATGTTAACGTTACTCCTCCTAAACAGCAGGAGGCGCTCTCACAGTATCATATCTTCCAGTATATACACTGTAGTTCAGATCTTTTCTATGTCAGTAACAGGAGCAGTGAATACTGTAATAGCGCCCCCTGCTGTTTATCAGGGTCACTGCTCCCCAGTTACAATTTCCATTTCCCAAATGCTGTAGCTGAGCATGTTAGCGTTACTCCTCCTAACAACCAGCTGGACGTTCAGCTCCGCCTCCTCGTTACTCACCAGCATCACTGTAACACTGTATCTGAGCAGCTTCATCAACATCAACACAGGAAGCCAATCAGAGGAGACGCTGGAGCTCATGTGCCTGCAGTGTCTGATTTATAAACACTGTTAGAATCTAAACCTCACACATGAAGAAGCTCCGCCTTACAGTGAAGGTCAAGGCCACAGAGTTTTATACTGAAGATGCCTTGAAACTGTTATTGCCAACAGTGGCTTGACAACAAACTACTCATGTTATTAATGTGTGGGACCTGAACACTTTCATTTCTATTATTTTTTTTAAATCTTTGTTTATGTTTTTTAATATACCATCGTTGTCCAAATAAAAATAAGTATCTCCAAAATAGTCACTTTACAGCACAAGCCAAAAACATTCTGAACTTTTAATGCTAGTCAATGTAAAGAGGCTTTATTGTAAGTGATTCTGGAGCATTTCTATTGGTCTGTTCGTCAAGAAACTTTCACAGGATGTAAACAGCTGTCACGTTCATATAATATAGAAAAATGAAAATCATCAAGTATAGAGGTACATATTTTTCTCTGGACAATGTTGATACTACTGTAAGCAATCCTGCTCAGCGCCACTAGAGGTCCCTGTTCCCTGTATATTAATTAGCCTAGAACACACTACACCTGTCTCTCGTCAACGGGGACTGCTGTGACACAGCACTTTCTCCAGACTCCTTAAAGCCCACCTCAAAGATCCCAACCTGCAGCTTCCAGGTTTACAATAATAATAATAATAATAATAATAATAATAATAATAATAATAATAATAATAATAATAATAACAATAATAATAATAATATTTTTAATTCATAAAGCACTTCACAAAGTTTTGATCAGAAACTATTCATTAATATTTAGCGATGGAAGGATCAAAATACATTTTAATCAAAATATGTGATCGGGCAATATTTCTCCAGTTTAGTCGATCCTGAGAGCCGATCGATGGTGTTAAACTAATTAGCCTAATTTTTATTTCCAGCTAGCGTTTAGTTGAAACTCCCCTCCGGCCAGCTTCCTGCAATTCCTATCTGAACCAATAGGTGGAAATACACACTCTTTCATTTTCACAGACTGATTAAAGCAGCGGCCTCGCGAGAAAAGCATGTGCTGATAGAAAACATGTCGTTCGTCTGGCAGTGTTTACCGTATGTGACTCAGACTCATCCCGGACGTTTTTATAATGAGTAAAATCAGCGTCTCTCATTGGAACCAAGACAAAGATATTTAACTACTAATCTGATACAGCACTGCACACTGAACACAGTGAGTATCAGTAACAGCAGATCTAGAACACACAGCTAACACAAACTAATAACCCAGAAACCCTACAGACCAGATCTGACCGGTACCAACAGCAGATCTAGAACACACAGCTAACACAAACTAATAACCCAGAAACCCTACAGACCAGATCTGACCGGTACTAACAGCAGAGCTAGAACACACAGCTAACACAAACTAATAACCCAGAAACCCTACAGACCAGATCTGACCGGTACTAACAGCAGATCTAGAACACACAGCTAACACAAACTAATAACCCAGAAACCCTACAGACCAGATCTGACCGGTACCAACAGCAGAGCTAGAACACACAGCTAACACAAACTAATAACCCAGAAACCCTACAGACCAGATCTGACCGGTACCAACAGAACAGCAGCAGAAATTCAATATTCTACATTTAATGATTACAGATTTAGTTTAAAATAACAGAGTCTGAGTTTAATGACTGCAGTTTTTACTGTATTTATTTAATTATCTTTTTTAGTTTTAAATTAAGGGTCTAAATGTAATGATTGCAGTATTTGGAGATATTTGTTTGATATACTTTGTTTATTTACTGTTAATATTGTTAAAAATATTGTACTGTTTCACATTAGCTCGTTAAAAATGGTAATAAACCAGTTTAGACCATGTTTCATGACTTGCTTGCACTAATAACTACATGTAGCCCTGCTGTGGCATATAGCCCCGCCCTCCATCAGTATCGGCTATCGACCGATTGCGTGATCGGCGATCTGAATCAGCCTCAAAAACGCTGATCGGTCCATCTGTGTAAACAGTTAATAATCCAAACACACAGATCAGATGTAGAAGAAGATGTAGAAGAAGAGTTTTAATGAAGCGCTGAGTTACAGAGGGACGTTTAGTAAAAGTGACTGAGCTGGACTGTCTAACAGAAGCTGAACTGATCTCCACAGTTTAGAAGCAGAAGAGCTGAAAGAGTCTCTCCAGGTTCTCTGTATGTTACTGAAGGTGACATGTTGGATAAAACAGTCCAAGACCCTCAACGTCCTCAGCAGGCTTCTGTAGACGAGCTGCTAAGCCAGCCTGTAACTGGAGTTTGACTGGATGTTAAGGTTAGGTTCAGTATTAGGACTAGACACATGGATAGGATCAGGTTTTGGGTTACGTTTAGGATTAGAGTCAGGATTAGGACCAGGCTGAGGGTTAGGATTAGGTTTTCGGTAAAGATTTAGATTTGGGTCAGGGTTAGGGCCCTGTTAAGTTTAGTATTAGGCTTTTAAGTTAGCTTTTTGATGCATTTCCAAAAATAACTACCCTCCAAAACAGAATATACTGAATGGAGAGCGGTGTGGAAATATTTTCTTCTAATAAATGTACATTAAAAATACACAATCAGGCAAACGTTGGGACACACCTCCCCAGGTTGTTCTTATTTGTTCTATATTAATAGTAATAATATTAATGAATAAGTGTGAAGAGATCAGTACTATAGTATAAGAGGTATGGAGGTACAGTCAAATGTTAGTATGAACAGGTTTGCCAATGCTTACAACAGCATTGCGCCCTTGTGCTGCTTGTTAAAGTTGGAGTGGAGCTGAAAATGGATTACAGTACTGCCATCTAGTGGTCAGTGAGTCACAGTCTGCCAGGAATCTGTGTATCGATACTGTGTCTTTTAGAATCGATACAGTATCACCAAACATAATATCCCGATATTTGATATTTTTGATATTTTCGATATTTTCTTACACCCCTTTTATATATATATATAAATATATATATATATATATATATATATATATATATATATATATATATATATATATATATATATATAGGCATGTCAAAACTTTTAGCTGGTAGTGTATAGATAATGTAATGAATAGTAGTGAATCATATGATATATATATATATATATATATATATATATATATATATATATATATATATATATATATATATATATAGTCCACAGTAAATGTGTGATAACTCATCTAAACTGAGCTCTGAAGGTCTGAAGGTTAAATAAAACCCCTGCTATCTGCTGATTGTCTCCAGGTAAGGTTTCAGCAGCATGTTCATGATGTCACAGCAGAGAAAATATATTAGGAAAAAACTGACGGTAAAAAAAAAAAAATGTCATTGCAGTAAGGAGCACGTCTCATTACGGTGTGACCGGTGTTGCTACGGGAAAGCGTTGCTATGGGATGAAGAACCTTTTAGCCGAACCCACAGTTAACCTGCTGTCCCGCAAACCCTTCTCATCACACCATCCGTCCAGACTACAGCTGTGCATTACTCACCGGTATATTTATAAACGGTGGCGGTTCACCTTACAGTGTCACACATCAACACTGATACTAAACTATATACACCTCCACTCACTGAGCTCTTCATTACCTTCACCTCCTCGTATCACTGCTGCGTCTGATCCACTCACACCAGCACAACACGCACTACTAACACACCACCACCACCACGTCAGTGTCACTGCAGTGCTGAGGATGACCCACCTCCCTAATAGTATCTGCTCTGTGGTGGTCCTGTGGGGGTCCTGATCATTAAAGAACAGAGTAATAAAGTATACAGAGAATCAGATGCTGTAAACTACAGTCTGTAAGTGGAGGTCCTGTATGGTCAGTGGAGCTGATACAGTGGACAGTGAGTGTAGATACAGTCTGTAAGTGGAGCTCCTGTATGGTCAGTGGAGCTGATACAGTGGACAGTGAGTGGAGGTCCTGTATGGTCAGTGGAGCTGATACAGTGGACAGTGAGTGTAGATTAATTAATTAGTTAAGAATAGTTTGAGTGATTAATTAATTTGCTCCAAGAAGCCTTCAAGGTTTCTAATAGAGAATCACTGTAAAAATAAAAAACGTTATTAAATAAGAACGGCTTCTGAAATGCGACGTATGTGTGTTTACTGTGCTCAGTTTCTAAGCTCCGAGCTAATCCCACCTTCGCTGCTCTTCGGCTACTGCCAACTGGAGCTTTATGTCTAAAGCCGTCTCTCTAAAAGAGGTGCTGGAAGTGTGAAAGAGCATCAGAACACTGATCTGTTACGCTTCCCTGCTCCACAGATCCACTGAATTAAAGACCCTGCGAGTCATTACTGACACAGCTGACAACTCAGCAGCACAGATCACACAATCAGGCGCTAATCTCATGTAGGAACTGGATTAAAATGTATACCCATAAAAAAACCCCCAAAGCTTTTATGCATTACACACTCATTTATACTGGTCCTGAGTGCAACATGGTATAATGAAACTGGTTACCAGATATAGAACCTGTTACAGAAAGCTGTTCACAGATCATCCCTACTGCACAAAGTTAAGTATTTGTATTAAAACAGATCAATCACTGTATCTCCAATCACCGATCAGCACAGCACCCAAAAATTATCACCAGATTATGTTAATCTACCTTTTCACTGTAATGCTATTGACATCAATGCTGACAGAACTCAATATTCTCTTACACATTCATCTCTGTAGCTCAATAACCTTCATTTTAAGAGTATTCAGATAGTGTGACTACATGTATTCTTAGAAATGTGTGCAGTGACACTATAGACATGGTTGTACTTATTGATGTAACTGTAGAAATGTGTGTGGTGTAACTGTAAATGGGTGTAGTGTAACTGTAGAAATGGGTGTAGTGTAACTGTAGAAATGGGTGTAGTGTAACTGTAGAAATGGGTGTAGTGTAACTGTAGAAATGGGTGTAGTGTAACTGTAGAAATGGGTGTAGTGTAACTGTAGAAATGGGTGTAGTGTAACTGTAGAAATGGGTGTAGTGTAACTGTAGAAATGGGTGTAGTGTAACTGTAGAAATGGGTGTAGTGTAACTGTAGAAATGGGTGTAGTGTAACTAGAAATGGGTGTAGTGTAACTGTAGAAATGGGTGTAGTGTAACTGTAGAAATGGGTGTAGTGTAACTGTAGAAATGGGTGTAGTGTAACTGTAGAAATTGGTGTAGTGTAACTGTAGAAATAGGTGTAGTGTAACTGTAGTAATGTGTGTAGTGTAACTGTAAATTAGTGTAGTGTAACTGTAGAAATGGGTGTAGTGTAACTGTAGAAATGGGTGTAGTGTAACTGTAGAAATGGGTGTAGTGTAACTGTAGAAATGGGTGTAGTGTAACTGTAGAAATTGGTGTAGTGTAACTGTAGAAATGGGTGTAGTGTAACTGTAGAAATTGGTGTAGTGTAACTGTAGAAATGGGTGTAGTGTAACTGTAGAAATTGGTGTAGTGTAACTGTATAGATGGGTGTAGTGTAACTGTATAGATGGGTGTAGTGTAACTGTATAAATTGGTGTAGTGTAACTGTAGTAATGGGTGTAGTGTAACTGTAGAAATTGGTGTAGTGTAACTGTAGTAATGTGTGTAGTGTAACTGTAGTAATGGGTGTAGTGTAACTGTATAGATGGGTGTAGTGTAACTGTAAATGGGTGTAGTGTAACTGTAAAAATTGGTGTAGTGTAACTGTAGTAATGGGTGTAGTGTAACTGTAGAAATTGGTGTAGTGAAACTGTATAAATGGGTGTAGTGTAATTGTATAGATGGGTGTAGTGTAACTGTAAATGGGTGTAGTGTAACTGTAGAAATTGGTGTAGTGTAACTGCATAGATGGGTGTAGTGTAACTGTAGAAATTGGTGTAGTGTAACTGCATAGATGGGTGTAGTGTAACTGTATAGATGGGTGTAGTGTAACTGTAAATGGGTGTAGTGTAAC
>CM038708.1:3226199-3251199 GCA_021613375.1 Megaleporinus macrocephalus | reverse complement strand
TGATCAGCTGAACTTTCAGAGTGAACACAATCTACTGACTGAGTCACCACCACAGCATCACCCCTACCACTCCCACCCCCTACCATCCACTAACACTCCCACCAACTACCACCCCTACAACCACCCGACACCGCCCCTACACCTCCCACCCACTAACACCACTATCCACTACCACCACTACCACTCCCACCCACTACCATCCACTAACACTCCCACCAACTACCACCCCTACAACCACCCGACACCACCCCTACACCACCCACTACCACCACTATCCACTACCACCACTACCACTCCCACCCACTACCATCCACTAACACTCCCACCAACTACCACCCCTACAACCACCCGACACCACCCCTACACCTCCCACCCACTACCACCCCACACCTCCCACTAGCACCACTATCCACTACCACCACTACCACTCCCACCCACTACCATCCACTAACACTCCCACCAACTACCACCCACTAACACTCCCACCAACTACCACCCCTACAACCACCCGACACCGCCCCTACACCTCCCACCCACTACCACCCCCACACCTCCCACTAGCACCACTATCCACTACCACCACTACCACTCCCACCCACTACCATCCACTAACACTCCCACCCACTACCACCCCTACACCTCCCACCCACTACCACCCCACACCTCCCACTACCACCACTATCTACTACCACCACTACCACTCCCACCCACTACCATCCACTAACACTCCCACCAACTACCACCCCTACCACTCCCACCTGACACCGCCCCTACACCTCCCACCCACTAACACCCCACACCTCCCACTACCACCACTATCCACTACCACCACTACCACTCCCACCCACTACCATCCACTAACACTCCCACCAACTACCACCCCTACAACCCACCCCGACACCACCCCTACACCTCCCACCCACTACCACCCACACCTCCCACTACCACCACCTATCCACTACCACCACCACTACCACTCCCCACCCACTACCATCCACTAACACTCCCACCAACTACCACCCCCTATCCCTCCCACCCACTCCCACCCGACACCGCCCCTACACCTCCCACCCACTACCGCCCCACACAGCCTCTACACCTCCCACTACCACCACTATCCACTACCACCCCTACCCCTACTACCACCCCTAGCCCTCTCACCCACTCCCACCCAACACCGCCCTTACACTTCCCACTACCACCACTATCCACTACCACCTCTACCACTCCCACCCACTACCATCCACTAACACTTCCACCCACTACCACCCCTACCCCTCCCAATAACTACCACCCCTACCCCTCCCACCAACTACCACCCAACACCGCCCCTACACCTTCCACCCACCACCATCCCCTACCACTATTACCGCTCCCACCCACTACCATTCACTAACACTGGCTCCCAACTTCGCCCCTACACCTCCCACTGCCAGCACTACCACTCCCACCCACCCCCTAACCTGCCCTGCTACAGACTGGCTGGTAAACGTGTCGGGCGCTGATGCTGCAGTCGTATCAGGAGTATGTGAGGGAGTCAGCGTCCGGGTGGGAGGGTACTGGAACAGGTCGGGAGTTAAAGGCTGTTAGTTGATGTGCTGGTGGCGTCTCTGAGGGATTCTACAGGACAGCAGCTGCTGACGCTGATCATTAGAGCAGGAGAAGCTTTAGCGCTCGCTCCCACTCACTGAGGCTCTATCTGTAACAACACAGGAGGGTTAAACCCCCCCCTCTCTGAAGAGACCACCTGATTATAGGCTCTACTGTACATACACAGACACACTCACTCAGCCCCATACAAGCTCCCCCGCCTCCCCCCGGATACACACACTCTCTCACATACACACACACACTAACAAACTCATTCACAAACACACTCACAAACACACACACACTCACACACACATAAACAAATTCACACACACACTCTCACACACACACACACACACACACACACACTACCACAAACACATAAACAAACACACACATACACACTAACAAACACATTTACAAACACATTCACAAACACACACACACTCTCTCTCTCACACACACATAAACAAACACACACATACACACTAACAAACACATTTACAAACACATTCACAAAAACACACACACTCTCTCTCTCACACACACAAACAAACACACACACACTCTCTCTCTTTCACACGCTAACAAACACACACACACACACACACACACACACAAACACAGACTCTCTCACACACACACTCACTCAGCCCCATACAAGCTGCCCCACCTCCACCCGGATACACACACTCTCTCACATACACACACACACTAACAAACTCATTCACAAACACACTCACAAACACACACACACTCACACACACATAAACAAACTCACACACACACACACACACTCTCTCACACACACACACACACACACACACACTACCACAAACACATAAACAAACACACACATACACACTAACAAACACATTTACAAACACATTCACAAACACACACACACTCTCTCTCACACACACACATAAACAAACACACACACACTATCACAAACACATAAACAAACACACACATACACACTAACAAACACATTTACAAACACATTCACAAACACACACACACTCTCTCTCTCGCACACACAAACAAACACACACACACACTCTCTCTTTCACACGCTAACAAACACACACACACACACACACAAACACAGACTCTCTCACACACACACTCACTCAGCCCCATACAAGCTGCCCCGCTACCCCCCAGACACACACTAACAAACTCATTCACAAACACACTCACAAACACACACACACTCACACACACATAAACAAACTCACACACACACACACACTCTCACACACACACTACCACAAACACATAAACAAACACACACATACACACTAACAAACACATTTACAAACACATTCACAAACACACACACACTCTCTCTCTCACACACACAAACAAACACACACACACACACACACACACTCTCTCATTCACACGCTAACAAACACACACACGCACACAAACACAGACTCTCTCACACACACACTCACTCAGCCCCATACAAGCTGCCCCGCTACCCCCCAGACACTCGCTAACAAACACATTCACAAACACACACACTCACCAACACACACACACACAAATGTAACACACACAATCTCTCTCTCTCTCTCACACACACACACACACACACACACACACACAAACAAAAACACACACTCTCTCTCACACACACAAACACACACACACACACACACTAACAAACACATTCACAAACACACACACACACTCAGCCCCATACAAGCTGCCCCGCTACCCCCCAGACACACACACTCTCTCTCATACACACACACTAACAAACACATTCACAAACACACACACACTCTCTCTCTCTCACACACACATAAACAAACACACACACACACACACACACTCTCTCACACACTAACAAACACACACACACACACTCTGTCTCTCACACACTAACAAACACACACACAAACACACTCTCTCAAACACACACTCACTCAGCCCCATACAAGCTGCCCCGCCTCCCCCCAGATACACACACTCTCTCACATACACACACACACTAACAAACTCATTCACAAACACACTCACAAACACACACACACTCACACACACATATACGAACTCACACACACACACACACTCTCACACACACACACACTATCACAAACACATAAACAAACACACACATACACACTAACACATTTACAAACACATTCACAAACACACACACACTCTCTCTCTCACACACACATAAACAAACACACACACACACACACTATCACAAACACATAAACAAACACACACATACATACTAACAAACACATTTACAAACACATTCACAAACACACACACACACACACTCTCTCTCTCACACACACATAAACAAACACACACACTCTCTCTCTCTTTCACACGCTAACAAACACACACACACACACACACACAAACACAGACTCTCTCACACACACACTCACTCAGCCCCATACAAGCCCCCAGACACTCGCTAACAAACACATTCACAAACACACACACTCACCAACACACACACACAAATGTAACACACACAATCTCTCTCTCTCTCTCTCACACACACACACACACACACACACAAACAAAAACACACACTCTCTCTCACACACAAACACACACACACACACACACTAACAAACAAATTGACAAACACACACACACACTCAGCCCCATACAAGCTGCCTCGCTTCCCCCCAGACACACACACTCTCTCTCATACACACACACACACTAACAAACACATTCACAAACACACACACACACACTCTCTCTCTCTCACACACACATAAACAAACACACAAACACACACACACACTCTCACACACTAACAAACACACACACACACACAAACACACACACACTCTCTCAAACACACACTCACTCAGCCCCATACAAGCTGCCCTGCTACCCCCCAGACACACGCTAACAAACACATTCACAAACACACACACACTCACCCACACACACACACAAATGTAACACATACATACACTCTCTCTCTCACACACACACATACACACAAAAACACACACTGTCTCTCACACACACACAAACACACACATACACATACACACATACACACACACTCACTCAGCCCCATACAAGCTGCCCCGCTACCCCCCGGACACACACACTCTCTCTCACACACAAACACACACACACACACACACACAACTCACACACAAACAAACCCCCACACACATACACAAACACATTCATAAAACACACACACTCACTCAGCCCCATACAAGCTGCCCCGCTACCCCCCGGACACACACACTCTCTCTCATACACACACACACTAACAAACACACACACACACACACACACACACACACACACACACACACACACACACACAAACAAACACACACACACTTGTAATTCTACCCTTATGGCTCTGTTGTAAGTGGTTGTGTAGATATGTAATTATATTTATTTTTCATTACATTATTGGGTCATTCAGTCATTCTGCCTCAAACCATGTCCATCAATACAATCATATCGTTTAGTAGATCCATTAAAACCTTTAAGGACGCAGCAAAACGTTTGTGGAGATCTAGTTTCAGGTTACTGATATTTAATACTAATATTTATCTGAAAGATGGCTGTATCTGCACTGTAGGGAGTTTACTTTGTAAACTCTATGAAGCTGAAGCAAATCCAGTAGGTTGTTTATGAAGCGCGTATGGAGACTTGCTTCGTTAAGGGCGAGTGAGGTCACTGACATCAGACCTCCATGATTATTACCCACACTTTATTAACACAGATTAGCTGAACAAATGAAGTAACCACAGGAAGTCTAATGAAGGTGAGGCCATCACAAAAAGCTGTTAGAGATACAGCTGCGTCTGGCCTTGGTGGTCAGCGAGAGGAGCCGGACGCAGTGGGGGGAGGAAGTAAGACAAGACCCTCAACTCGGACAGTCGCCACCTGCAGCCTATGGCGGGTCTCACGGTGTTTGCTCTCTTTACAGGTGGTGAAGTAGATGCAATGGAGAAACAGTAGAACGAAAGAAAAGAAGTAGAAAAAATAATAGATCCACACAGTGATGTAGTGCTTATAAAGACAGTTAGAAATCATAAAAGCAGTTCAGAACGTTCTAGAAGAACAGAGTCTAGATATATATAGAGGAGATATATATATATTTCTAAGAGTTTTAGAGGAGATAAACATTTATATGAGTTTAGAGGAGATATATATATATCTCAGTTGGAGCTAGAGCGCTCTGTCTGCTCGTTAAAGCAGTACGCTCTTTCAGTGTGCGAGTGTTTAGTATCTACACAACCTCGGACGCACTACGTCCGCCATCTTACCAACGTCCTATGACACAAGACGTCAGACCACCACCGCTATTCATTTAAAGCCCCCGTTACTGACGGGTTTAGATCCTGTTTGTGATGCTGATCTGCGTGTTTGTCTGAATATGTACTCAGATGGTGTGGAGCTGCAGCTCAGAGAGGAGTTTAATCAGTGTTTATCTCAGCAGTAGAGCTAGCTTCTGTAGCGGCAGTTCACTAGCCGTTGCTACGTACACACAGCCGACGTTCAGCTTTACACCGTTTTCTCCTCCGTTTTGAATTCCTCTGCGGCTCCGATGGAATTCTGGGATAGGACAGTGTGCTGGGGCTGCATACTTAAAAAATGTCTGCCGGTGCAGTAGTCATCCGTACTGCTCGACGAACACTATGTATTTGGACACCCTAGTCACTCTCACATACTGCTTTTGCGCACTGTTCAGTATGAAGTTACGCGATTTTGGACACGTCCATTGTGAAGCCTGCAGCCGCCTCGCACTCGCGAGATATTAACGTAGTATGTCATCGTGAAGCGGCGACTTAAGTCGGCCAAAAAACCTAACTGGCATGCAATGCACCGAGCCAGGCGGCGATCGGGCTGGGTGGAGCCGTGTGAAGTCAAACATGCCTATTGAGTTGACATGACAACAAAGGTTTGGACCAGCAGGGGGATTTAAGTGAAGCTTCAAGAAATGAGGCTTCATCAGGCCATCACTAGCAGTACTGAAATAAAAGAGTGAAGTACTCTGTACACTCACCAGCACTTCTTAACTTTTAAGCTCTATTTTTTTAAAATTCAGCTGAAATCTTGAGGTTAAAACACACATACACACATAAAACCAACAGCCTCCAGCCAAGCGCCCATTTAGACTCACCCACAAAGGCCACGGACCATAAAACACAAGCTTAGCTTCAAAATAAAAGCCCTGTGTGGATTTTGAGTCCTCTACATTTTTTTTACATACAGTTTTAGTTTTAGTGAGGAAGGGAGTTGTCTGGGTACAGTTTGAGAGAAATAATTCGTTTTTGGTAATGTATTATTATTACTTTTTATATTATTTTTAATTTATATTATTAAAAAGTATCTGCTTTTATACACTCCTGTGGTTTTGTTTGCTCCGAGTCTAGATTTAAACATTACAGAGGATATTTAGTCTTACATTATGTACACACTTGTTTGGTAATCTGTGGCATAAGTAGAATCTAATGGGCAACAGTGCCAAAATAATGAATGCCCCGTACCCTATTAAAAAAAACAAAACACATGTAACCTGCATGTTGCTTTCAAGGCATCCCACTTCACCCACTAGCATCTAATGTATCTGGTTTTTAAATAATATTGGAACATATATTCATATAAATACAAATTGTTTGGCAGTAACGATCACTCACCAAACTATTCCAGAGTAAATAATGATATATATGATATTTCAACAGTTTGGACATGTGAGGTTACAGCTTAATGATAGCGTGAATCCTTTGAAAGTAACTTTACTTTGAATGTATGAGAAAATCCACTAAGAAACTAAACAAAGTACACTAAAACAAAACAAACCCTATACAATCCTTAGTACAAACACAAGAACTGAGTCATTCATATAACACACAAGGCCAAACACAGGGGGTGCGATCACAGAGCGAAACGAACAAGAAACCCCTGTGGACAACAGATCTGACATGAGTGAGGGTCGCAACGAAGAGGTGGGGCAAAGGAAGAGCAGGGAAGCAAAACCAAATATAGAACCAAGGGGCTAGAAAGCACATGAGGGAAGAAAGACAGAAAGTTATAGATACAATGATTAAAGATCTTTAATCAGCCTGAGCAAAAAAATCTATATGGCTAAAGACAGTTTTATTAGCTGTAAAATGTTTGCAATCAGAATTAGAACCAGGATAATTTTGATAACCATATGATGAACATCACCTGGGTACGCTATACCAATAAGAGTCCTGGGGTTTCATTCCCCACCTGGATAACCCCCCCTACGCTATACCAATAAGAGTCCTGGGGTTTCATTCCCCACCTGGATAACCCCCCCTACACTATACCAATAAGAGTCCTGGGGTTTCATTCCCCACCCGGATAACCCCCCCTACACTATACCAATAAGAGTCCTGGGGTTTCATTCCCCACCTGGATAACCCCCCCTACACTATACCAATAAGAGTCCTGAGGTTCGATTCCCCACCTGGGTAACCCCCCTACACTATACCAATAAGAGTCCTGGGGTCTGATTCTCCACCTGGGTAACCCCCCTACACTATACCAATAAGAGTCCTGAGGTTCGATTCCCCACCTGGGTAACCCCCCTACACTATACCAATAAGAGTCCTGAGGTTCGATTCCCCACCTGGGTAACCCCCCTACACTATACCAATAAGAGTCCTGGGGTTTGATTCCCCACCTGGATAACCCCCCCTACACTATACCAATAAGAGTCCTGAGGTTCGATTCCCCACCTGGGTAACCCCCCTACACTATACCAATAAGAGTCCTGAGGTTCGATTCCCCACCTGGGTAACCCCCCTACACTATACCAATAAGAGTCCTGGGGTTTCATTCCCCACCTGGATAACCCCCCCTACACTATACCAATAAGAGTCCTGAGGTTCGATTCCCCACCTGGGTAACCCCCCTACACTATACCAATAAGAGTCCTGAGGTTCGATTCCCACCTGGATAACCCCCCTACACTATACCAATAAGAGTCCTGGGGTTTCATTCCCCACCTGGATAACCCCCCCTACACTATACCAATAAGAGTCCTGGGGTTTCATTCCCCACCTGGATAACCCCCCCTACACTATACCAATAAGAGTCCTGAGGTTCGATTCCCCACCTGGGTAACCCCCCTACACTATACCAATAAGAGTCCTTGGGTTCGATTCCCCACCTGGGTAACCCCCCTACACTATACCAATAAGAGTCCTGAGGTTTGATTCTCCACCTGGGTAACCCCCCCTACACTATACCAATAAGAGTCCTTGGGTTCGATTCCCCACCTGGGTAACCCCCCTACACTATACCAATAAGAGTCCTGAGGTTTGATTCCCCACCTGGATAACCCCCCCTACACTATACCAATAAGAGTCCTGAGGTTCGATTCCCCACCTGGGTAACCCCCCTACACTATACCAATAAGAGTCCTGAGGTTCGATTCCCCACCTGGGTAACCCCCCTACACTATACCAATAAGAGTCCTTGGGTTCGATTCCCCACCTGGGTAACCCCCCTACACTATACCAATAAGAGTCCTGGGGTTTCATTCCCCACCTGGATAACCCCCCCTACACTATACCAATAAGAGTCCTGAGGTTCGATTCCCCACCTGGGTAACCCCCCTACACTATATCAATAAGAGTCCTTGGGTTCGATTCCCCACCTGGGTAACCCCCCTACACTATACCAATAAGAGTCCTGAGGTTTGATTCTCCACCTGGGTAACCCCCCCTACACTATACCAATAAGAGTCATGGGGTTAGGTAAGGTGGTAAGATGAGATAGTGGGGTAATTTTATTACCCCACATAGAGAAATCTGCATTGTTACAGCAGAAAAATAGTAGCAGAACAGATACAGGAGAAGAGGTAGACTCCTGAGAGTCCTGGGGCTCGATTCCACCTCCTGGGTAACTACCTCACACTAAACCAATAAGAATCAAGGGCTTCATTTCCCCACCTGGGGTTTGAGTTGTTATTACCCGATGTGGCTGGACACTAGTTCATCAATCACTCAACTCACCAGATAGGCTACCAGGAAAATCTCCCAATAGGCCGAAGGGCAGTCTGAGTGTGGAATTAAAGAAAGAGGTGGGTGGGTGGGGGCAGGGGTGGCAACTGTCCACCATACTCTCCGTCTAGTTACCCCATAATGTTGACTGTTTATGTAAAAGACAAAAGAAAAGAATCCACACTGAGTCACTATGAGTTTGTTTGATTATTTATTGTTAAGACCATTAAAAACTTTGTGATTTTAAGCTTGTATAGAATCCAAACCCCATCTCCACTACCAAGTCCCATATAGCGGTGAAGCCAATTTCTTCACCAAGACCTGATAATATAAGAACGAGTTTTAATTTAGTCCTCATAAACATAGTAAAACAAGTTCTCACACACTCTTGGCCTTCTTCAGTGTTGACCAGACAGAACAGAGAGGAAGAAAAGTGATGTTGCACACTCTCACATCTCCTCGGACTGATAGGTACCGTGTGATAGGAGGAGTGGAAGATGGGGATAAGATGGATGAGATGTGTGTTATCGTTCTGCTGTTACTGACATGATTAATGCTCTACGTAACATTTCAGTGATCCCAGAACTTCAGCCAGTCAGGATCTGGAGAGCATGTCTTTTAGTACTTCAGGTTAAAGGTCCTTTTCAGGTGTGTGTGCGTGTGTATGTGTGTGTGTATCTGTGTGTGTGTGTGTGTATGTGTGTATATGTGTGTGTGTGTGTGTGTGTATATGTGTGTGTGTGTATGTGTGTGTGTGTGTATATGTGTGTGTGCGTGTGTATGTGTGTGTGTGTATGTGTGTGTGTGTATGTGTATATGTGTGTGTATGTGTATATGTGTGTGTGTATATGTATGTGTGTGTGTGTATGTGTGTATGTGTGTGTGTGTGTGTGTATGTGTGTATGTATATGTGTGTGTGTGTATCTGTGTGTGTGTATATGTGTGTGTGTGTGTGTGTGTGTATATGTGTGTGTGTGTGTGTGTGTGTATGTGTGTGTGTGTATCTGTGTGTGTGTTTATGTGTGTGTGTGTATGTGTGTGTGTGTATTTGTATGTGTGTATCTGTGTGTGTGTGTGTGTGTGTATCTGTGTGTGTGTGTTTATTTGTGTGTGTGTATCTGTATGTGTGTTTATGTGTGTGTGTGTATGTGTGTGTGTGTATCTGTATGTGTTTATGTGTGTGTGTGTGTGTGTGTGTGTGTGTGTATGTGTGTGTGTGTGTATCTGTGTGTGTGTGACTTTTACGGTGGTGGTCTGACGTCTTGCGTTACAGGACGCTGGTAATATGGTGGACGTAGTACGTCTGAGCTTGTGTAGCTACTAAACCTCTCCTACTGAAACTACCTACTAGTCTGACGCTCGAGCAGCACGTACTGACTCTAATCCAGTACCTACATCACACACACACTCACACCTACCGGCAGTTTAGAGTGAGGATCCTAACACACATGTGTTTGGACTGTGGGAGGAAACCGGAGAACCCGGAGGAACCCACTCAAACACAGAGAGAACATACACACTCCACACAGAACCACCCAGACCGGGAATCCCACCCAGATCATCTTACTGTGAGGAGACAGTGCTGACCACTACACCACCATACTGACCACTACACCACCATACTAACCACTACACCACCATACTAACCACTACACCACCATACTAACCACTACACCACCATACTAACCACTACATCACCATACTGACCACTACACCACCATACTAACCACTACACCACCATACTGACCACTACACCACCATACTGACCACTACACCACCATACTGACCACTACACCACCATACTAACCACTACACCACCGTACTAACCACTACACCACCATACTGACCACTACACCACCATACTGACCACTACACCACCATACTGACCACTACACCACTACACTAACCATTACACCACCATACTAACCACTACACCACCATACTAACCACTCCACCACCATACTAACCACTACACCACCATACTAACCACTACACCACCATACTGACCACTACACCACCATACTAACCACTACACCACCATACTGACCACTACACCACCATACTAACCACTACACCACCGTACTAACCACTACACCACCATACTGACCACTACACCACCATACTGACCACTACACCACCGTACTAACCACTACACCACCATACTGACCACTACACCACCATACTGACCACTACACCACCATACTGACCACTACACCACCGTACTAACCACTACACCACCGTACTAACCACTACACCACCATACTGACCACTACACCACCATACTAACCACTACACCACCGTACTAACCACTACACCACCATACTGACCACTACACCACCATACTGACCACTACACCACCATACTGACCACTACACCACCGTACTGACCACTACACCACCATACTGACCACTACACCACCGTACTAACCACTACACCACCGTACTGACCACTACACCACCATACTAACCACTACACCACCATACTGACCACTACACCACCATACTAACCACTACACCACCATACTGACCACTACACCACCGTACTAACCACTACACCACCGTACTGACCACTACACCACCATACTAACCACTACACCACCGTACTAACCACTACACCACCATACTAACCACTACACCACCATACTAACCACTACACCACCATACTGACCACTACACCACCATACTAACCACTACACCACCGTACTGACCACTACACCACCGTACTAACCACTACACCACCATACTAACCACTACACCACCATACTAACCACTACATGTTGGAATCCGTTGTTGTTTATTTGTTGTTGTTGACATTTGACAAAATGGTTTTCATTTCAAAGTAAGTTAATAAAAATAAACTTTATTCCTATTAGACAATTTCTGTTGGTCCCATAACCCTAAAATTATAGTGTTGATGGTTTAGCGTTAATAATAAAAGTGGTAATTGTTGGAAATGGTATGTATTTTTGTACATTAATATTACTTTTTTCAGCTCTAAACTGTACTAACTATTTCCTGCCAGGTGTCTACATGTTGAAATGTGTTGTTGTTTATGTGTTGTTTGTTTACAGATTTTTAATGGGGACTATGCAGTTGCTGTTCAGGCCCTGATGAATAAAAACCGTACACTCTTTCTCTCGTGACTGTAGACTACTTACTGTTTCAGGCAGATCAGTGATTTATTTCAGTAGCTTTTAATGGACGTTAGTGCTTATTCATCTAAACAGCGCAGGACTGCAACACTGAAGAGTCCTGCTTCAGGACACATACACAATTGTCCTTGTTGAAGCCCCATGCTGTATCAGCATGTTCCCACAATCCAATGCTTTCCATCATCCAAAGAACACAAAGTCAGTGAAAATAATAGTGGTGCCTATTCTAAAAGATAATATAACACAGGAGCAGCTGATCTACCAGCTTTTTACATCACTGTCCAAAGACCACGCTATCAGTCAAAAGTTTGGACACACCTCCCCAGGTTATTCTTATGTGTACTATATTAATAGTACTAATATTAGTGAATAAGTGTGAGGAGATCAGAACTATAGAATAGTCGGTATGGACTTATTCCTGGAGCAGAATAAAGCATCTGGTTGTGTTTAAAGAATGTTTAGAGGGTCTTTTAGAAATGAGCTCATTTGCTCTGATGCAGGTTTACATACTTTGAACATTCTGACCAGCAGCTTCATGAGGAGCCACATGAGCTGCTTCTCTAACAGGACTGAAGAAGATAGTGTAGATGCTGAGATCTTGTTCTGATAAACAGGTTTGGTGGTTTTATAGCTCTTATAAAAATATAATTTCTCATTTTTACATTTAAATACACTCAAATGTTTGTTTTAGTATGTTTTCTTTGGTTATGGCATGCAAGTGGATGGAAAACTTTTTACATTTAAATGTAAAGTTTTTAAATTTCACACATATATATATAATTTGTTTCATTGACTATTAAATAATGATAACATAATAATAATGATTAATAATTGCAATAATAATAAAAGTAGTTATTATAACACAATTCATTACATAAAGTCAATGAAAGATTTGTATTTTTTTTAATTTTCAGTTTTCATGGATTCATAACGGCTGTAATAAAACTGAGATGATCTGCGTCGCTCCTGGTGCTCAGAGATGGTGTTTAAAGTAAAACAGTGTTTCCGCTACATAACCATACTGTTAATTAACACTGTGAGCAGATTATGTACTATGTTCTCCTCGATGATCTGCTGATGATGTTTGGAGAGCACGGCTTTGGCCTCTCTCCTCTCGAGCTCGCTGCTGCAGACGGGCTATTGAGAAAAATCGACCATTTGATTATCATTTCAACCACTTCTGAGAGGCCGGGGTCAATTCCCACCGGTGACCAGTCCTGTCCAGTCGTGGGCTGGAGGTTAAAGAACCAGACTGATCGATTCCCTGAACTTACAGGACACGACTGAAGTGGCCTTGACCCAGACACCAAACGCCTAACTGCTCCCCAGGTACTGTGGATAGGGCTGTTTACCACTCCAGGCAAGTGTGCTCACTTTCCCTACAGTGTGTGTGTTCACTAGTGTGTGTGTGTATATAATAAAACTCTTGAATCTTGCATATATGGGTGTTTCACAGCTCCCTAGTGTGTGTGTGTGTGTGTGTGTGTGTATGGGTGTTTTACTGCCCCCTAGTGTGTGTTAACTAATGTGTGTGTATATAGGGGTGTTTCACTGCCCCCTAGTGTGTGTGTATGTGAGTGTTTCACTGCCCACTAGTGTGTGTGTTCACTAGTGTGTGGATAAATGGGTGGTTTACTGCCCCCTAGACTACACTTTACTACACCCTACACTTTATTATTAATTATTAAACAGTATTAATAGAGTATGTAGAGCTTTTACACTTTATTATTAAATATTAATCAGTATTAATAGAGTATGTAGAGCTTTTACACTTTATTATTAAATATTAATCAGTATTAATAGAGTAAGTAGTGCTTTTACACTTTATTATTAAAAATTAAACAGTATTAATGCAGTAAGTAGTGCTTTTACACTTTATTATTAATTATTAAACAGTATTAATAGAGTAAGTAGAGCTTTTACACTTTATTATTAAATATTAAACAGTATTATTAGAGTAAGTAGTGCTTTTACACTTTATTATTAAATATTAAACAGCATTAAGAGTAAGTAGAGCTTTTACACTTTATTATTAAATATTAATCACTATTAATAGAGTAAGTAGAGCTTTTACACTTTATTATTAAATATTAAACAGTATTATTAGAGTAAGTAGAGCTTTTACACTTTATTATTAAATATTAATCACTATTAATAGAGTAAGTGCAGCTTTTACACTTTATTATTAATTATTAAACAGTATTAATAGAGTAAGTAGAGCTTTTACACTTTATTATTAAATATTAAACAGTATTATTAGAGTAAGTAGAGCTTTTACACTTTATTATTAAATATTAATCACTATTAATAGAGTAAGTGCAGCTTTTACACTTTATTATTAAATATTAAACAGCATTAATAAAGTAGTGCTTTTACACTTTATTATTAAATATTAATCAGTATTAATAGAGTAAGTAGTGCTTTTACACTTTATTATTAAATATTAATCAGTATTAATAGAGTAAGTAGTGTTTTTACACTTTATTATTAAATATTAAACAGTATTAATAGAGTAAGTAGAGCTTTTACACTTTATTATTAAATATTAATCATATTAATAGAGTAAGTAGTGCTTTTACACTTTATTATTAAATATTAATCAGTATTAATAGAGTAAGTAGAGCTTTTACACTTTATTATTAAATATTAATCAGTATTAATAGAGTAAGTAGAGCTTTTACATACGTCAGTGTGTTTGTTTAACTCTTTCCAAGCTTCTCCTAAACAACCCAGTATTATTATCAGTTCTCATCTAATACCTGCTTTGACTGCTCAGTACTTCATTAAGATAAATCAAGATTTGCTGCTGAAGGAACTGAACACATTCATACAATGTCTGGGGCGTCCAGGAGAAATCTGGAACCTAACTTTGTTCTTCAGACTGGATCAAGATCTGATCTACTTCTCTCACAATAACATATTCATGTTACTTTGTATTGTATGTATGATTATTTACATCTGTTCTAATCAGATCTGCTGTTCTTACTGGTGATCAGACACTTACTGATCAGATAAAGACTTGTGTATAGCCGTAACTGGAACTATACTCACACCAGCACAACACACTAAAACGTGGGGCGTGCAAAATTATTCAGCCCCCTTGTGCTAATACTTTGTAGCACCACATTTTGCTGTGATTAGTTCGGGGTGTGTCTCTATCAGTTTTACATCGAGAGACTGAAACTTTCGCCCATTCTTCCACAAAACAGCTGGAGCTCAGTGAGGTTGGATGGAGAGCGTTTGTGAACAGCAGGTTTCAGATCTTTCCACAGATTCTTTGACTTGGTCATTCTAACATCTGGATATGTTTATTTGTGAACCATTCCATTGTAGATTTTGCTTAGTCATTTAGGTCAACATTGGATCATTCAGAGATCCTCACTGAACTTCTGGAGTGAGTTTGCTGCACTGAGAGTAAGGGGGCCGAATAATATTGCACGCCCCACTTTTCAGTTTTTTATTTAAAAAAAAAGTTTTAAATATCCAATAAATTTCGTTCCATTTTATGATTGTGTCCCACTTGTTGATTCTTGACATAAAATTAAAATTTCATATCTTTATGTTTGAAGCCTGAAATGTGGCAAAAGGTTGAACAGTTCAAGGGGGCCGAATACTTTTGCAAGGCACTGTATATGTACGCCGGGTACAATCAACCCCACTTTGCCATCCATTGTCCTCCACGTGGGAATGTACTGCTGTGTATGCGAGTTTTGTTGCTGCAGCATGATTACACGTGGTTTCCTCTCTCTGAGGACGTCGAGCTGGCAGAAGAGGGAACGATTTCATTCAGAATTCTTCTAAAACGCAGTAAAGACCCCGAGTGCCACAGCTTCCCCGCGGCCCGATCTGTCCGCCCTCGGCGGTGGATATGAACTGGGGTGAAGACGCCTCCCGAAATCCCCTCTCAGGCTTTGGAAGTTCATTCGGTGGGTTTCCAGGGAGGTGACATTTCTGGGCTGAGATCCTTTTAGCCTCCTGACTTCCAGCTCCGAGCTCTCGCTGCCTGTGCAGTCAGAATGCATCAGCAGGTCAGTCTTCACGCTGCCTCGTGTCCCTCTCTCTACTTCCTGTCGGCGTCTTCGCGGGGCCCCCTCAGGTAAATGTCACAGTAACGTAACGTCAGGCAGTTCCGTCTCTGTTATTAATAAACCGACTGATTTTATAGGAGGAGAAAAGAAACAGAGGCCGCGTAAACGGCACGCAGACGCCGGAGACCTCAGATTTACTCGTTAGTGGTTCACAGTGGTGGTGAATGGAACCAGACGTCCACCTCTAGAAGCTCCTCACAGAAAGTTCTTACAGTAGATGTTATAAATACACTGTCTGATTCTGAGACACTGTTCACACCAACGTTTACTTTATAACAACGAAAGTGTGTCAAATAACCGTGTAGTTACGTTACAACACCCACATATACACACACTAGTGAACAGACACACTAGTGAGCAGCAAAGCACAAATACACACAGAGAAACACTCACATATACACACACACACTAGGGGGCAGTGAAACACTCATATACACATACACACACACACACACTAGTGAACAGACACACTAGGGGCAGTGAAACACTCACATATATATATATATATATATATATATATATATATATATATATATATATATATATATATATATACACACACACACACACACTAGTGAACACACACACACTAGGGGGCAGTGAAACACTCACATATATACACACACACACTAGGGGCAGTGAAACACTCACATATACACACACACTAGTGAACAGACACACTAGTGAGCAGCAAAGCACAAATACATACACACACTAGTGAACAGAGAAACACTCACATATACACACACACTAGTGAACACACACTAGGGGGCAGTGAAACACTCACATATACACACACAATAGTGAACAGACACACTAGGGGGCTGTGACCGGTGGGCAGCCCTACCACAGCGCCCGGGGAGCAGTCAGGGGTGAGGTGCCACGGCACTTCAGTCGTGTCCGGTCAGTTCATGGGATGGAACCGGCGACCTTCTGGTCACAAGGCTGGTTCTCTAACCTCCAGCCCACGACTGCCCCAGCTACTGGTGGTACGTTAATGGTACGAGGGTTATATTTCCTGATCCTGGTACAGAGAACAGCACCTCCTAGATACACATATCAAGATCCAGAGGCTTCTCTGTCGATTCAGCTATAAACAAGTTCACAGTGAAACGAAACAGCGTCAAACACACTACGACATCTCAGCTGTGAGGTTTCAGGAAAGGTCAGACGCTTGCGGCGGAGGCTGAACTTAAAAGGTTTAATAGGACTGAAGCCGTAATCACAGACGAGCAGATACATACGGGCTGACCAGAATCGAGAGGTAAAGCTCAGGCAGCTGCAACGATACTTCACAAAGACAGAACCAAAACAAACACACATATATATAAACATACACACACAAACAGGTGTACAAGATCAATAAAGATCAATAATCAGGAAAAGAAGATTTGTGATAGGCTGGTGAGTAAGGTCATAGTCATGTGATATCCTAGGGCATTCTGGGAGTTCGGATTTGTCTGATAAGCAGTAGTTCTAACCCAGCCGGAGGGAGGCGGGACATTAGCCTGGCGTATATAAACAGAACAGCAGCAAAAACAATCTTTAAAATAGTGAGAGGCCAAAAACTGTCTTTACTTTTAATGTAAGTCAATGGAAACAGAATTTCTTCCAAGCTAGTTTGGAGCATTTCTATTGGTCCATCCATCATGAATTTTTCACACAAGGTAAAAGTCAGGCGTCACGTTTAAACGATGTCTAAGAATAAAAATGACCAAAAATGGAGATACATAACCACGACAATATACACATGTCCACCCCTGCTGTTATACATTACTGTATATAAACACAACTTAAGTTATTACACAACTGAACGACTGACTCTTCTAATTGTAACAAGTGTGTACTCACCTTCATTTGTCACAACACAAAACTACAGCAAGATAAATGTTGGTAAAGGTGTTAGTATAGTATAAGTACTAAGTACTTATGAAGGCGATTACAAAACTGTTTCAGTCTTATATTAATTTAGTTACTATTTTTTATATTTGATTAATATTAACTTTGCTCTAGATATCAATTTTATTAGAACTTCCATCTGGATGTTGTTGTTGTGTATGCATATGGAATTACATAACAGTGCTGGTACAGTTATTACAATATTGTAATTACTGTGTAAAAAGTAAAATAAACATTATTTGTTTACGTGGGTGGAAACAATGCTACATGTTACAGGGTGTATATCAGGAGTGTTTAATTAGAGTCAGTAAGGTCCAGTTAGAGGAGATCTCCTCAGGCCAGTCATCATCTCTAACGTGTGTTCTGATTCAGTGGTGTATCCTGTTTACTGAAGTAGTCTAGTATCAGCATCTTATACCATCAACTACTGAAACACCAACACACCACACATACCGTTCAGTATATTTCAGTATATTTACTGTTTAAATGCTGAACTGAATTAATTATTTATAAACTAATAATAAATGTTTTTACTCACTTTAATAAAAATAAGAGATACATTAATAAAACAGAATGCTTTTTAAAAAATATCATCTTAAAGTGTTTATTTATAGAGAAAGTAAATAAACGTGTGTCTTCTTGTTAACTCAGCTTCACAGATTAACATGTTGGTTGTACAGAGCGGTATTCTCCAGAACTAGACGAGCAGGTCCATTCCAGAACCATTCCAGAACCGTTCCAGATCCGTTCCAGAACTGTTCCATAACCGTTCCATAACCATTCAAGAACCGTTCCATAACCGTTCCATAACTGTTCCATAACCGTTCCAGAACTGTTCCATAACCGTTCCAGAACCATTCCATAACCGTTCCATAACCGTTCCATAACTGTTCCATAACCGTTCCATAACCGTTCCATAACCGTTCCAGAACTGTTCCATAACCGTTCCATAACCGTTCCATAACCATTCCAGAACCGTTCCAGAACCGTTCCATAACTGTTCCATAACCGTTCCAGAACTGTTCCAGAACCATTCCATAACCATTCCAGAACCGTTCCAGAACCGTTCCAGAACCGTTCCAGAACCGTTCCTGTTAAACACTCAGTTTTCTCTGTTCACTTTTCTGTTTTTAGAGCTCCTTATTCTCTCTGACTCGCTTTAGTCTCCAGCTGCTGCTCCTCCTCGCCTGTGTGCCCCGCACGCCCCAATCTGCACAGATCTGATTGGCTGAGGAGCCTTTAGTGATCTTACAGCGCACATGATTGGTCTCTTAGTTTACTGCACCCTAAAGCCTGTATACCGTAAAGACTAGAAAAGCTGCGCCTCTTAAAATAAACACAGTCTAAATCAAATTATTCTCAATAGTTTATCAGTTTGGGTCCACATTGGACAATGTCTGGGTCCGGATCTGGATCGTGGTCCGCCTATTAGTGACCCCTGGTGTATACCATCTGCTGTTACATTGTAGTTGCATGTGGTGTAACTACACTGTTCCTTCATGTAACATGATATAAGTCAGATGTGCAGATCTGAACCTTGTTCATACAGACTGTGGATCAAATATAAACAAAATTAATTATGCAGTTAAATACTTGTGTACTTATTTGCATAACAAATTACACTAAAGACTCAAGATTCTGAAGGTGTTTCTGTTTGTAGATCATGCCCGGAAACAAAGCACCTCCTGTAGTTATAATGTCTGTCATTTAGGGCCACAACCCAGAAAATGATTGGGCTTATGAATGATACATGATTGCGATTCTTGATCCTGCGTGAAATGCGTAGTCATGACGCTCTCTGTGGGATAATTCATTAGAACGAACGGCTTTACGAGCATATCATTCATTCTAACAATCACAAACCACTCAGCATCTACATCTGATGCTGTTCATCGCTGCGGAGCCCGTACAGCACTTCAGTTCCTCTGATTTATTTACGTCTGCAGCACTGCAGGACTACTTTACACAGAATCTGCTCCAAATCCATCATAATAACACACCACGCAGCACACCGAGCAGAGTTAATGACAGTCTCTCGAGAGGAACTAATTGCAGCAGCTATAATCAGGATCAGAAAGCTCTGTTTTAAATGCTATGAAGTCTATTTGGCTGCGAATAAATATAAAAATGTATCTAAAATTATTTCTCTACTAATGTACCAGACCATAAGAGGGACGCTGTACAAACAAAACAAAAAAATATTAAACTGAATAACTTTTTAATGAAATGAACATTTAGACTAAAGTTCTAATAAAATTAATGTTCAGGATAATATCTAGATTGAAGAAGCAATACAATTTTAATTAATTATAATAAAAATAATATCCAGAATAAAGTTTTAATAAAATCAATGTTCAGAATAAAATCTAGATTGAAGATGCAATACAATTTTAATTAATTCTAATAAAATTTATATCCAGAATAAAGTTCTAATACAACTAATATCCAGAATAAAGTTCTAATAAATTAATGTCCAGAATGAAGTTCTAATAAAATGTATACCCAGAATGACGTTTCAATAACATTAATGTCCAGAATAAAGCTCTAATAAATAAATATTTAGAATTAATTAATGTGCAATACCTCCCCAGTTAGATTTTTTTTTTTTTTTTTTTTTTGTACATTGGATTTCTTAATTTATATTCCTTTCATATGTTTCTTGTGTGTTTACGGTGATGATGCTACTGGAATTTTAATTTCCCAAAGGGATCAATAAAAATCTATCTATCTATCTATCTATCTATCTATCTATCTAAAATTCTAACAAAATTCTTATCCAGAATGATACTCTAACAAAATGAATATCCAGAATAAAGTTCTAATAAAATTAATATCCTAAATGAAGTTCTAATAAAATAAAATTAACATCCAGAATTAAGCTCTAATTAAATTAACATCAAGAATGAAGCTCTAATAAAATTAACATCCAGAATGAAGTTCAAATAAAATTAATAATCAGAATGAAGTGATAATAAAATTAGTACACAGAATAAAATGTATATCCAGAATGAAGTTCTATTAAAATTAATATCCTGAATAAAGTACTAAGAAAATTAATATCCCTAATGAATTTATAATAAAATTAGCCTCCTGAATAAAGTACTAACAACATTAATATCCAGAATGAAGTTCTAATAGAATTTATACCTAGAATGAAGTTCTAATTAAATTTACATTCAGATTGAAGATGTAATAAAATTAATATCCAGAATGAAGCTGTAATAAAAGTAACATTCAAAATGAAGTTCTAATAAAATTCATATGCAGTATGACGTTCTAATAACATTAATATCCAGAATGAAGCTGTAATAAAATTTATATCCAGGATGAAGTTCTAATAGAATTTATACCCAGAATAAAGTTCTAATTAAATTTAGATTCATATTGAAGATGTAATAAAATTATTACTTAATTTTATTTCAGTTGTGTGTAATTGATGTGGACACTTTGATGCACTTTGTTTACTCATAATTAAGTAAAGGTCATATGTTGTCATAGTAACCGCTTCACTGCACCTGTTGTAATTACAGACTCCAGCACCTTCACACTCGATCTTAGCTGGACAGGTGAGGTTACAGCCCGCAGGTTAGTGCTTACTGCAGCGTTCTGAGGCACAAAGAAGTCTATAAATCTGATCTATCCAGCCTGTTAGCACCACCCTGACCAGTGAACAGAGGCTGAACGTCTGCTAGACACACACAGAACAACAAACATAAACATACACTGATCAGTCACAACAATAACTCCACCTCCACATATCTCCACTCACTGTCCACTGTATCAGCTCCACTGACCATACAGGACCTCCACTCACTGTCCACTGTATCAGCTCCACTGACCATACAGGACCTCCACTCACTGTCCACTGTATCAGCTCCACTGACCATACAGGAGCTCCACTTACAGACTGTATCTACACTCACTGTCCACTGTATCAGCTCCACTGACCATACAGGACCTACATTCACTGTCCACTGTATCAGCTCCACTGACCATACAGGAGCTCCACTTACAGACTGTATCTACACTCACTGTCCACTGTATCAGCTCCACTGACCATACAGGACCTCCACTCACTGTCCACTGTATCAGCTCCACTGACCATACAGGACCTCCACTCACTGTCCACTGTATCAGCTCCACTGACCATACAGGACCTCCACTCACTGTCCACTGTATCAGCTCCACTGACCATACAGTACCTCCACTCACTGTCCACTGTATCAGCTCCACTGACCATACAGGACCTCCACTCACTGTCCACTGTATCAGCTCCACTGACCATACAGGACCTCCACTCACTGTCCACTGTATCAGCTCCACTGACCATACAGTACCTCCACTCACTGTCCACTGTATCAGCTCCACTGACCATACAGGAGCTCCACTTACAGACTGTAGTTCATCTGATTCTCTGTATACTTTATTACTCTGTTCTTTAATGATCAGGACCCCCACAGGACCACCACTGAGCAGATACTATTAGGGAGGTGGGTCATTCTCAGCACTGCAGTGACACTGACGTGGTGGTTGTGTGTTAGCTGTGTGTGTGTTGTGCCGGTGTGAGTGGATCAGACACAGCAGTGCTGCTGCTGGAGTGTTTAAACACCTCAGTGTCTCTGCTGGACTGAGAATCGTCCACCAACCAAAACTATCTGGACAGCAGTGTCCTGTGGGCGGCGTCCTGTGTCCACTGATGAAGAACTAGAGGAACACAAACTGTGCAGCAGCAGATGAGCTACTGTCTCTGACTTTACATCTACAAGGTGGACCAGCAAGTAGTAGGAGTGTCTAATAGAGTGGACAGTGAGTGAACACAGTGTTTAAACACTCCAGCAGCACTGCTGTGTCTGATCCACTCACACCAGCACAACACACACTAACACACCACCATGAAAAGGGGGCAGTGAAACACCCACATACACACACTAGTGAACACACACTCTATGGGGTAGAGGACAGAGTGGTGAGCAGCCCTAGCCACAGCACCCGAGGAGCAGTTGTGTGTTTTGCTCAGCATCACTTCAGTCGTGATCTATCGGTTCAGAGGATCAAACCGGTGACCTTCTCGTTACTAGGGTCGTTCACTAACCTCTATGAGTCAGCACTGATATGGTGACGCAAGCTCCACCGTCTAAACACTGACTCACCAACATGCTCACTAGGACTTTAGACTGGAGGGATGTCCACCTCAACGCACTGCTGATGGACTTCACTGGACACACGCAGACACACACCTGAGTGCTCTCTCGTGTCCAATTGCTGTTATTATATTATATTCTGGTTTGGTGTGCGGTGGCAGTCCACTCGTGTGGTCAGTGTAGGTCAGACAGTGAGGAGCTGGAGTGGTCAGATCCCAGGAGTGTGTGTGCTGTGAAGAGTTAAATCATTAAATCCACGATTCAGACTCAGACGAGACACCTTCCTCCAACACAGCCACTCAAACAAGACCCTGACCTATAAACCAGATTAATATAACACACACACATATAACACACACACACACATATAACACACACACACACACAACACACACACACACAACACACACACACATATATAACACACACACACACACACACACACATATAACACATACACACACACACACACACACATAACACACACATACAATCACACACACACACACATCTAACACATACACACATAACACACACACATATAACACACACACATATAACACATACACACACACATATAACACACACACACACACACACACAACACATACACACACACACACACAACACACATACACATATAACACACACACACACACACACACACACACACATATAACACATACACACACACACACATAACACACACATACACAATCACACACACACACACACATATAACACATACACACATAACACACACACATATAACACACACACAATCACACACACACACACATAACACATACACACACACAACACACACACATATATAACACACACACACACACACACACATATAACACATACACACACACACACACATAACACACACATACAATCACACACACACACATAACACATACACACACACAACACACACACACATATATATAACACACACACACATACAAACACATAAAACACACACACACACACAACACATACACACACACACAACACACACACACATATAACACATACACATATAACACACACACACACACACACACACATATAACACACACACACACACACACATATAACACATACACACACATACACACA